>JASANA010004604.1:0-65000 GCA_030248095.1 Ptycholaimellus sp. GST1_10
ATCGATGAGGAGAGAAAACCAAGTCCAGATGGAGAAGGCTGAAAGCTGGTAGAGAAGGGTGATCGATGAGGGCAGAAGGTCAAGTGTAGGTGTAGTCAGACAGCTGGTAGAGAAGGGTGATCGATGAGGACAGAAGGCCAAGTCCAGAGAGAAGGAAAAAAAAAGAAAAAAAAGTCCAGAGGGAGAACGCTGAAAGCAGGTATAGAAGGCTGATCGATGAGGAGACAAAACCAAGTCCAGATGGAGAAGGCTGAAAGCTGGTAGAGAAGGGTGATCGATGAGGGCAGAAGGTCAAGTGTAGGTGTAGTCAGACAGCTGGTAGAGAAGGGTGATCGATGAGGAGAGAAAACCAAGTCCAGATGTGGAAGGCTGAAAGCTGGTAGAGAAGGGTGATCGATGAGGACAGAAGGTCAAGTGTAGGTGTAGTCAGACAGCTGGTAGAGAAGGCTGATCGATGAGGACAGAAGGCCAAGTCCAGATGGAGAAGGCTGAATGCTGGTAGAGAAGGCTGATCGATGAGGAGAGAAGACCAAGTGCAGATGGAGTCAAAGAAAAAAGGAAAAGAAGAAGCTGCAGTGGAGGCAGTTCTGGTGCTGGTAGAGAAGGCTGATCGATGAGGGCAGAAGGCCAGTGTAAGTTGAGAAGTCTGACAGCTGGTAGAGAAGGCTGATCGATGAGGACAGAAGACCAAGTCCAGATGGAGAAGGCTGATTGATGTCCTCACCCCATCTAAATTCTACACAAAATTCCCTTTCGAATGGCGTTTGAATCATGCAAAAAGCTTCAGTAGAACTCGAGTTATGACTATTTTTTGATTTGGGTCGACATAATGTCGGGTCGCCATATTGTCGGGCCGACATTATGTCGACCCGACATTATGTCGACCCGACATTATGTCGACCCGACATTATGTCGACCCGACAATATGTCGACCCGACATTATGTCGACCCGACATTATGTCGACCCAAATCAGCAAAAAATCATAACTCGAGTTCTACTGAAGCTTTTTGCATGATTCAAACGTCATTCGAAAGGGAATTTTGAGCAGAGTTTCGAGGGATTGAGGACATAACGTTGGCGGCTAAGGCTTGTAAATGAGAACAGAAGGCTAGCTGGAGAAAGCTGAATGCTGATGAATGCTGGTAGAGAAGGCTGATCGATGAGGGCAGAAGGTCAAGTGTAGGTGTAGTCAGACAGCTGGTAGAGAAGGCTGATCGATGAGGAGAGAAAACCAAGTCCAGATGGAGAAGGCTGAAAGCTGGTAGAGAAGGGTGATCAATGAGGACAGAAGGTCAAGTGTAGGTGTAGTCAGACAGCTGGTACAGAAGGCTGATCGATGAGGACAGAAGGCCAAGTCCAGATGGAGAAGGCTGAATGCTGGTAGAGAAGGCTGATCGATGAGGAGACAAAACCAAGTCCAGATATAGAAGGCTGAAAGCTGGTAGAGAAGGGTGATCAATGAGGACAGAAGGTCAAGTGTAGGTGTAGTCAGACAGCTGGTACAGAAGGCTGATCGATGAGGACAGAAGGCCAAGTCCAGATGGAGAAGGCTGAATGCTGGTAGAGAAGGCTGATCGATGAGGAGACAAAACCAAGTCCAGATGGAGAAGGCTGAAAGCTGGTAGAGAAGGGTGATCGATGAGGGCAGAAGGTCAAGTGTAGGTGTAGTCAGACAGCTGGTAGAGAAGGCTGATCGATGAGGACAGAAGGCCAAGTCCAGATGGAGAAGGCTGAAAGCAGGTATAGAAGGCTGATCGATGAGGACAGAAGGACAAGTCCAGATGGAGAAGGCTGAATGCTGGTAGAGAAGGGTGATCGATGAGGAGAGAAAACCAAGTCCAGATGGAGAAGGCTGAAAGCTGGTAGAGAAGGGTGATCGATGAGGGCAGAAGGTCAAGTGTAGGTGTAGTCAGACAGCTGGTAGAGAAGGGTGATCGATGAGGACAGAAGGCCAAGTCCAGATGTAGAAGGCTGAATGCTGGTAGAGAAGGCTGATCGATGAGGAGAGAAAACCAAGTCCAGATGGAGAAGGCTGAAAGCTGGTAGAGAAGGGTGATCGATGAGGAGACAAAACCAAGTCCAGATGGAGAAGGCTGAAAGCTGGTAGAGAAGGGTGATCGATGAGGGCAGAAGGTCAAGTGTAGGTGTAGTCAGACAGCTGGTAGAGAAGGGTGATCGATGAGGAGAGAAAACCAAGTCCAGATGTGGAAGGCTGAAAGCTGGTAGAGAAGGGTGATCGATGAGGACAGAAGGTCAAGTGTAGGTGTAGTCAGACAGCTGGTAGAGAAGGCTGATCGATGAGGACAGAAGGCCAAGTCCAGATGGAGAAGGCTGAATGCTGGTAGAGAAGGCTGATCGATGAGGAGACAAAACCAAGTCCAGATGGAGAAGACTGAGAGGTGGTAGAGAAGGCTGATCGATGAGGGCATTGTCAACTGCAGTGGAGGCAGTTCTTGCTGGTGGACTGACTGCTCTTCTCTTCCTCTGGCTCCCTCAGATTCAGCTCCTGTTAATGTGAATGTGGCTGGAGAACTGGGCTGTAGAGGCATCGTCGAAGCTCAGTGGAGGCAGTTCTGGTGCTGGTAGAGAAGGCTGATCGATGAGGGCAGAAGGCCAGTGTAAGTTGAGAAGTCTGACAGCTGGTAGAGAAGGCTGATCGATGAGGACAGAAGACCAAGTCCAGATGGAGAAGGCTGATTGATGTCCTCACCCCATCTAAATTCTACACAAAATTCCCTTTCGAATGGCGTTTGAATCATGCAAAAAGCTTCAGTAGAACTCGAGTTATGACTATTTTTTGATTTGGGTCGACTTTTTGATTTGGGTCGACATATTGTCGGGCCACATTGCCATATTGACCCGACATTATGTCGACCCGACATTATGTCGACCCGACATTATGTCGACCCGACATTATGTCGACCCGACATTATGTCGACCCGACAATATGTCGACCCGACATTATGTCGACCCAAATCAGCAAAAAATCATAACTCGAGTTCTACTGAAGCTTTTTGCATGATTCAAACGTCATTCGAAAGGGAATTTTGAGCAGAGTTTCGAGGGATTGAGGACATAACGTTGGCGGCTAAGGCTTGTAAATGAGAACAGAAGGCTAGCTGGAGAAAGCTGAATGCTGATGAATGCTGGTAGAGAAGGCTGATCGATGAGGGCAGAAGGTCAAGTGTAGGTGTAGTCAGACAGCTGGTAGAGAAGGCTGATCGATGAGGAGAGAAAACCAAGTCCAGATGGAGAAGGCTGAAAGCTGGTAGAGAAGGGTGATCAATGAGGACAGAAGGTCAAGTGTAGGTGTAGTCAGACAGCTGGTACAGAAGGCTGATCGATGAGGACAGAAGGCCAAGTCCAGATGGAGAAGGCTGAATGCTGGTAGAGAAGGCTGATCGATGAGGAGACAAAACCAAGTCCAGATATAGAAGGCTGAAAGCTGGTAGAGAAGGGTGATCAATGAGGACAGAAGGTCAAGTGTAGGTGTAGTCAGACAGCTGGTACAGAAGGCTGATCGATGAGGACAGAAGGCCAAGTCCAGATGGAGAAGGCTGAATGCTGGTAGAGAAGGCTGATCGATGAGGAGACAAAACCAAGTCCAGATGGAGAAGGCTGAAAGCTGGTAGAGAAGGGTGATCGATGAGGGCAGAAGGTCAAGTGTAGGTGTAGTCAGACAGCTGGTAGAGAAGGCTGATCGATGAGGACAGAAGGCCAAGTCCAGATGGAGAAGGCTGAAAGCAGGTATAGAAGGCTGATCGATGAGGACAGAAGGACAAGTCCAGATGGAGAAGGCTGAATGCTGGTAGAGAAGGGTGATCGATGAGGAGAGAAAACCAAGTCCAGATGGAGAAGGCTGAAAGCTGGTAGAGAAGGGTGATCGATGAGGGCAGAAGGTCAAGTGTAGGTGTAGTCAGACAGCTGGTAGAGAAGGGTGATCGATGAGGACAGAAGGCCAAGTCCAGATGTAGAAGGCTGAATGCTGGTAGAGAAGGCTGATCGATGAGGAGAGAAAACCAAGTCCAGATGGAGAAGGCTGAAAGCTGGTAGAGAAGGGTGATCGATGAGGAGACAAAACCAAGTCCAGATGGAGAAGGCTGAAAGCTGGTAGAGAAGGGTGATCGATGAGGGCAGAAGGTCAAGTGTAGGTGTAGTCAGACAGCTGGTAGAGAAGGGTGATCGATGAGGAGAGAAAACCAAGTCCAGATGTGGAAGGCTGAAAGCTGGTAGAGAAGGGTGATCGATGAGGACAGAAGGTCAAGTGTAGGTGTAGTCAGACAGCTGGTAGAGAAGGCTGATCGATGAGGACAGAAGGCCAAGTCCAGATGGAGAAGGCTGAATGCTGGTAGAGAAGGCTGATCGATGAGGAGACAAAACCAAGTCCAGATGGAGAAGACTGAGAGGTGGTAGAGAAGGCTGATCGATGAGGGCATCGTCAAAGCTGCAGTGGAGGCAGTTCTGGTGCTGGTGGACTGACTGCTGCTTCTCTTCCTCTGGCTCCCTCGCAGATTCAGCTCCTGTTAATGTGAATGTGGCTGGAGAACTGGGCTGTAGAGGCATCGTCGAAGCTGCAGTGGAAGCAGTTCTGGTGCTGGTAGAGAAGGCTGATCGATGAGGGCAGAAGGCCAGTGTAAGTTGAGAAGTCTGACAGCTGGTAGAGAAGGCTGATCGATGAGGACAGAAGACCAAGTCCAGATGGAGAAGGCTGATTGATGTCCTCACCCCATCTAAATTCTACACAAAATTCCCTTTCGAATGGCGTTTGAATCATGCAAAAAGCTTCAGTAGAACTCGAGTTATGACTATTTTTTGATTTGGGTCGACATAATGTCGGGTCGCCATATTGTCGGGCACGGGCCGACATTATGTCGACCCGACATTATGTCGACCCGACATTATGTCGACCCGACATTATGTCGACCCGACATTATGTCGACCCGACAATATGTCGACCCGACATTATGTCGACCCAAATCAGCAAAAAATCATAACTCGAGTTCTACTGAAGCTTTTTGCATGATTCAAACGTCATTCGAAAGGGAATTTTGAGCAGAGTTTCGAGGGATTGAGGACAGAACGTTGGCGGCTAAGGCTTGTAAATGAGAACAGAAGGCTAGCTGGAGAAAGCTGAATGCTGATGAATGCTGGTAGAGAAGGCTGATCGATGAGGGCAGAAGGTCAAGTGTAGGTGTAGTCAGACAGCTGGTAGAGAAGGCTGATCGATGAGGAGAGAAAACCAAGTCCAGATGGAGAAGGCTGAAAGCTGGTAGAGAAGGGTGATCAATGAGGACAGAAGGTCAAGTGTAGGTGTAGTCAGACAGCTGGTACAGAAGGCTGATCGATGAGGACAGAAGGCCAAGTCCAGATGGAGAAGGCTGAATGCTGGTAGAGAAGGCTGATCGATGAGGAGACAAAACCAAGTCCAGATATAGAAGGCTGAAAGCTGGTAGAGAAGGGTGATCAATGAGGACAGAAGGTCAAGTGTAGGTGTAGTCAGACAGCTGGTACAGAAGGCTGATCGATGAGGACAGAAGGCCAAGTCCAGATGGAGAAGGCTGAATGCTGGTAGAGAAGGCTGATCGATGAGGAGACAAAACCAAGTCCAGATGGAGAAGGCTGAAAGCTGGTAGACAAAGGGTGATCGATGAGGGCAGAAGGTCAAGTGTAGGTGTAGTCAGACAGCTGGTAGAGAAGGCTGATCGATGAGGACAGAAGGCCAAGTCCAGATGGAGAAGGCTGAAAGCAGGTATAGAAGGCTGATCGATGAGGACAGAAGGACAAGTCCAGATGGAGAAGGCTGAATGCTGGTAGAGAAGGGTGATCGATGAGGAGAGAAAACCAAGTCCAGATGGAGAAGGCTGAAAGCTGGTAGAGAAGGGTGATCGATGAGCAGGCAAAGAAACCAGCAAGATCAAAGGCAGAAGGTCAAGTGTAGGTGTAGTCAGACAGCTGGTAGAGAAGGGTGATCGATGAGGACAGAAGGCCAAGTCCAGATGTAGAAGGCTGAATGCTGGTAGTGAAGGCTGATCGATGAGGAGAGAAAACCAAGTCCAGATGGAGAAGGCTGAAAGCTGGTAGAGAAGGGTGATCGATGAGGGCAGAAGGTCAAGTGTAGGTGTAGTCAGACGGCTGGTAGAGAAGGGTGATCGATGAGGACAGAAGGCCAAGTCCAGATGCAGAAGGCTGAATGCTGGTAGAGAAGGCTGATCGATGAGGAGAGAAAACCAAGTCCAGATGGAGAAGGCTGAAAGCTGGTAGAGAAGGGTGATCGATGAGGAGACAAAACCAAGTCCAGATGGAGAAGGCTGAAAGCTGGTAGAGAAGGGTGATCGATGAGGGCAGAAGGTCAAGTGTAGGTGTAGTCAGACAGCTGGTAGAGAAGGGTGATCGATGAGGAGAGAAAACCAAGTCCAGATGGGGAAGGCTGAAAGCTGGTAGAGAAGGGTGATCGATGAGGACAGAAGGTCAAGTGTAGGTGTAGTCAGACAGCTGGTAGAGAAGGCTGATCGATGAGGACAGAAGGCCAAGTCCAGATGGAGAAGGCTGAATGCTGGTAGAGAAGGCTGATCGATGAGGAGACAAAACCAAGTCCAGATGGAGAAGACTGAGAGGTGGTAGAGAAGGCTGATCGATGAGGGCATCGTCAAAGCTGCAGTGGAGGCAGTTCTGGTGCTGGTGGACTGACTGCTGCTTCTCTTCCTCTGGCTCCCTCGCAGATTCAGCTCCTGTTAATGTGAATGTGGCTGGAGAACTGGGCTGTAGAGGCATCGTCGAAGCTGCAGTGGAGGCAGTTCTGGTGCTGGTAGAGAAGGCTGATCGATGAGGGCAGAAGGCCAGTGTAAGTTGAGAAGTCTGACAGCTGGTAGAGAAGGCTGATCGATGAGGACAGAAGACCAAGTCCAGATGGAGAAGGCTGATTGATGTCCTCACCCCATCTAAATTCTACACAAAATTCCCTTTCGAATGGCGTTTGAATCATGCAAAAAGCTTCAGTAGAACTCGAGTTATGACTATTTTTTGATTTGGGTCGACATAATGTCGGGTCGCCATATTGTCGGGCCGACATTATGTCGACCCGACATTATGTCGACCCGACATTATGTCGACCCGACATTATGTCGACCCGACATTATGTCGACCCGACATTATGTCGACCCGACAATATGTCGACCCGACATTATGTCGACCCAAATCAGCAAAAAATCATAACTCGAGTTCTACTGAAGCTTTTTGCATGATTCAAACGTCATTCGAAAGGGAATTTTGAGCAGAGTTTCGAGGGATTGAGGACAGAACGCTGGCGGCTAAGGCTTGTAAATGAGAACAGATGGGGTGAGGACATCAATCAGCCTTCTCTACTGGCTGTTGCGTTTTTGCATCTTATCCGAAATTTGATTGGTAGCAGTGTAGAAGGCCATTTATAACCTGGCCTTAATAAAGATTTTCTATTTTATAAGGTTTATAAAATTAAAAAAATCGTTAAAAAATAAGAATACCGCATAGGGAATATGAAATAATAAAATACACCTTATTTTGATTTCATAAAAATCACATATTTTATTCTTATTCTATGCTATATTTTTAAGCCATATTTTTTAACGTTATAAAATATATATTTATTCTCATTTTCAACTCTAATTTTGAGCAGCGTTTATTTTCATTCTTATTTATTCCGTAATTTTGGACATTCCATATTTTAATACTTATTTAATCTCTAAATATTCACGAAATCAGAAACACTCTGCCGCTCTTGTCCTCAATCACCTCAGCAGCGCCGACAGAGACCGCCGCCGCAAACTTCGTCCCCCAGGTTTACAGCCGACACTTTAATAGTTATTTTGGCAACTTTTGAAGTACCTGTAGCAATGAATGCTCGGCATGGCATCACTACTAAAACTGTTTAAAAATTAAAATGAAATGTTGGCACATGTCTAATTCCAGCCAGTACAAAGAAGCAGGTGGCAATCAACAATTTTTGGCAGAAACCTACCCAGGCCTGGTGAGCCGCGGCAACGACTGCTTCATCAACGCCTTGGTACAGGGCCTGGCCGCTTCCGATGCCATCCTTCGCTGGCTCTCCTGCCTACCCGACGACGCCCCGCCCATCACTCGCGCCCTTCGCCACCTCCTCACCGGCTCCCCTCTCCAATCCTCCACTTAACCCTCCTCACCCTCCACCAGTCTGCAGCCCTGAACGAGCCCTCCTGGGAGCCCAGCTCGGCCGGGGCCCTCATCGCCAGCCTGGAAGCGGCAGGCTGGCACCTGGGCAGCGGGGAGCAGGACGCCTTCGAGCTCCTCAGCGTCCTCCTCACCAGCTGGGAGGAAGAGCTGGGCCCCACCGCCTCCCCAGCCCCCTCCCTCAGCGACCTCGCCTCTCCTACCCTCACCGCCTCCCTCCCATCCGGTCAGATTCCCATCGTCCAGCCTTAGTGAAATAATTAGGGCAATGAAATAAGGAATGACAGGTGGGTCCAAAAGCCGGCTGGAACTCGGCCGCCTAGGCCTCAGCCTGGCCTCGGTGCAGCTGCGGCTGGAGGCTCAGGCCCGCCCGCCATCTGCTGGACTCATCGGAACCCGTCTGCAGTGCCTCGTCTGTCAGGCCAGCGTTGGCTCCATTCTTTTCATCCTCAATCCAATCCTGATTGCCCGTTTTCCAGCGAGTGCGCCAGGACAAGAGCGAGGTCCTCTCGCTGCGTCTGCGGCCGGCCAGTGGGCGGGTGAGAGAGCTGTTGTGGGTGGAGGATTGGGGGAAGGGAGGGTGATTGGAGGCAGTGGAGCTGGAGCAGTGCCTGAGCGGCTACTTTGGGGTGGAGGTGGTGAAGGGCCTGCGCTGTGAGGCTTGCTTCAAGAAAAGCAAGCTCCCGTCCACGCATCATGCCAAGCGACAAGGCTTCAGCAAGGTTGTCTTTCATCTCCAACTGAACTCACTGCCTTTTATCTCCACTGATTCCATTCTCAAAGAGTATCAGAAGAAATGAAAGGGCTACTTTCTATCGGTCGAATGCTGACAGTTGACATGGCATTTTTAATTTTTTACGTCTTGCAGATGCCGAATGTGCTGCTGCTCCGCTTGGAGCGGAAAGAGCTGACCCCCACAGGGCCTCGAAAGCGCGACGATCTTGTCCTCTTCCCCGCCCACCTACAACTTCGGCCCTTCCGCTTCAAGCCTGCGCCCGCCTCTTCCACCCACCTCTCGCCTACCGCTGCCAACTCAGGCACACACCTCTTTCCTTCCTAGGGGACTATTCAAAGCCCAGCTAGTCTTCAGATGGGACAGTGTACGAGCTGAAGGCAGTGCTGAGCCACCTGGGCGGGGTGTCGGGTGGCGGCCATTTCCTGGCCTATCGACGAGGCCCTGACGGACGCCATTGGCACCGCTTCTCTGATGCCCTTGTCATCCAGGTCTTCTTCTTTCTATCACACCTACTCAAATGGTCACTGGTAGTGCAGTTGAGAAGGCAAGCGGATTTGAGGTTGATTGGAAGGAGGTGCAGACAGCCCGTGCCTATATGCTCATTTATCAGAGAGTCTCCTCAACTTCTGCTCAAGTCTCTGCTTTGGCCGAGTGCAATGCGTGCTAGTTACCTTTGGCTAAGTGATAGTGCTGATAGTGATCCTTTTGATAATTTATTTGCGTCTTTGCAATGGTGTAGAGTGAGGGAAGAAAATGGGCCAGCTATTTCTTCTAGTAGATTTAGGTGGATAACGGCTGGATGCATCGATAGATAAAAAGCAAAATAAGCAGAAAAGGATGATGAAGCAGAAGGTGAAAGAACAGAAGCGCTAAATTTGAGTCTTGCAAATACTGCCTAAGAGCGTCGGTTATCCTGCTTTATTTTCTGAAAATATTTTGGAGTAAGGCCAGTCATTTCGAGAAATGGTCTTTCATTGAGTTGTTTTTTGTGTTTTGATTTACCGGGGGGGAACGAAGTCTTCGCGGTTTTTAATATGCTATAATATATTAAAAACCGCGAAGACTTCGTTCCCCCCCCCGGTATGAGTGATTCTAATGTGCAATGCGGAAGCAAAGACTAATGAAGGCAGTTTTTTGAGTGGAAAGTGGCCAAAGGAAATGGTTGGCTATGGCGATGGCGACTAAAAAGCGAGAATGGGGCCCGTGGAACACGTTGGAAAAGGATGAAAAAGGGCCAGCGAAAAAGGCGGAATCGATAGAGGGCGCAGTGGGCGCAGAGAGAACGCTGGGCGGCTATTAGAGCACGCAAACAAAATAGACTCTCCAAAGGCTATTCCAAAGCTAAACAAGAAAAGAAACAAGTATGATAGTAGTGCGAGACAGCAAATGCAAAATGTCTCGGTGCATAGAGGCTGAAGAGGACATCGAAAAAGAGCTCTAGAGGATGCAAGGGGGACAACAAAGCGGCAATGGGGGCTGGTGGGCTATTTGATGAGGTTGTAGGGACGCTTGTTGGCCGGAAGCAGTGTCTACCAGTTGTCCTGGAAGCAGGATTGAGATTTGGGGGTGAGTGAGGAGTGAAAAGGAAGGATACATCGTCAGCCGCTCCGCCGCCGAAGCCGCCGCCGGTGGACTGTGCGGTGAAGTCGGCGCCGCCGCCGCCGCCGCCCATCCCCGTCTCCGCGGCCAGCCAGTCCGGCACCTCCTGTTGCGCGTCCGACATCACCTGCACACACCAGCTCTTTCACATGAGGCCAGCCAGGAGGGAGAGTAGGTGAGGGGGGACCTTGACGAGATCGGTGGCGATGACGTTGTCCTTGTCGGGGTCGTAGAAGGAGGTGGCACGGCCGGGGTTGCCGACGCGGCCGGTGCGGCCCACGCGATGGACGTAGTCGTCGATGTTGGAGGGCAGGTCCATGTTGATCACGTGCTCCACGCCCACGATGTCCAGGCCCCGGGCTGCCACCGAGGTTGCCACCAGGAACGGCCGCTTCCCGCTGCAAGGGAGAGAGGCTGAGGGTAGGAGGGGGAGGGGAGGAGGGTGGAAGAAGGAACCTCTTGAAGTCACGAAGGGCCTCCTCGCGCTGGCGCTGCTCGCGATCGCCGTGGATGGAGGTGGAGGGGAGCTCGTACTGGGAGAGGACGGTGGAGACGAAGTCGGCGGTGCGCTTGGTCTCCACGAAGACCAGCGTCTTCTTGAGCCAGGCTCCGGAGGCGTCCTTGGCCTTCTCCATGTCGGTCTGGAGGAGCTCCACGAGCTTGTCCTTCTTCTCGGAGCGGTCCACGCGGACGAGCTCCTGGACGACGTCCCGGTTGGCCCCGCCCAGGATCCCCACCGCCTTGAACACGTGCGTCGGCTTCAGGAACTCCCGGGCCAGCGTCTGGATCTCCTGGGCGAAGGTGGCGGAGAACATCAAGGTCTGCCGGTTGTCCTTGTCCGGCATGCCCTTGGACTCCATGATGAGGCGGATCTCCGGCTCGAAGCCCTGGTCCAGCATCCGATCGGCCTCGTCCAGGACGACGAACTTGAGGTTGTCCAGGCTGACGTAGCCGCGGCCGATGAAGTCCTTGAGGCGTCCGGGGGTGCCGACGAGGATGCCGCAGCCGCGGGCGAGGAGGGTGGCGTGGTAGGAGACGGAGACGCCGCCGTAGACGCAGACGGTCTTGCAGTCCGTGTCGTAGGAGAACTTGCGCGCCTCCCGCTCGATCTGGACGGCCAGCTCACGGGTGGGGGCGAAGATGAGGGCCTGGGGCTTCTGGACGGAGGCCAGCTCCCCCGTGGCGGTGCCCGACTTCACGATGGCCTGGATGATGGGGAGGAGGAAGGCGGCGGTCTTGCCGGAGCCGGTCTGGGCGCAGGCCATGAGGTCGCGGCCGCCGAGGATGACGGGGATGGCGTGCTTCTGGATGGGCGTGGGCTTGGTGTAGCCGGACTTGGCGATGTTGTCGCGGAGGACCTGGGCGAAGTCCGCCTCCGCGAAGCTGGCGATGGGGGCGGGGATGTTCTTCCCCGTGGACTCCACCTTGATCTCGTCGTACTTCTCGAAGTTGAGGCCCGTCTTGATGTGGTCCAGGAAGATCTGGTCCACCTCCACCTCGTCGGGGACGTAGGTGACCGGCGGCGGCGGCTCGTCCTCCCCGCGCGGCTGGCTGCACTCCGCCCGCTGGTGGCCCTCCTCTCCGCAGCGTCCGCACTTGGCCGGCTTCGTGCACTCCGCGGCCCGGTGGCCTTCTTCGTTGCAGTTGCGGCAGGTCATCGGCGGGGCGTTGGGGCACTCCCGGGCGAAGTGGCCTTGCTCCCCGCATTTGCGACAGCCGGTGCCGTCGCCGGGGCCGGCGCTGTTGGGGCACTCGCGGGCGATGTGGCCCTCCTCCCCGCACTTGTGACAGCCGCTCCCGCCGCCCTGGGGACACTCCTTGGCGAAGTGGCCCTCCTCCCCACACTTGCGGCAGCCGCTCCCGCCGCCGCCGCCGCCGCCGCCGAAGCCACCGCCGCCGCCGAAGCCGCCGCCGCTGGAGGCTCCGAAGCCGCCACCGCCGCCGGCGTTCTTGGGACACTCGCGGGCAAAGTGGCCTTCTTCGCCGCACTTGCGGCACCCGCTCCCGCCCCCGCCACCGCCGCCGGTGGAGGCTCCAAAGCCGCCGCCGGAGGAGGCCCCGAAGCCGCCGCCGCCAGAGGAGGGAGCGCCGAAGCCGCCGCCGCTCTTCTGGTCGCCTGTGGCCCAGCCCAGCGCTTAGTCCCCCCTTCCCTGCACTGAAAGGGGCAACCCGCACCGGCGTTGCTGGATCCGAAGCCGCCGCCGCCACCGCCGAAGCCCCCGCCACCGGAGCTGCCGAAGCCACTGCTGCCGGAGCTCTGCTTGGCCTCCCCACCTACACTCACTCATACTTCCTCTACTTTCTACTTTCTATTGCTCTACTTTCTTCTCTTTCTCTTTCCAAAGCTTTTCCCTTGCTTTACTTTTTCCCACCCCTTCCAATACTAAGCTAGCGAAAGATGGAAATAGAAAAGGGGAAAGGATTAAAGAGGGTGAGTAACCGAAGCCGCCGCTCTTGAAGGATCCGCCGCCTGTGTTGGCGTGGAAGCCGCCGCCGCCGCCACCTCCGAAGCCCCCACCCCCTGTCACCACATAGAGGAGGATGAAGGAGGAGAAGAAGAGACGAGGTTGGTAGAGAAAGAATGACGGACTAGAGGAGGACAAGGAAAGAAAGGCAAGAGTAGGGAAGAGGGTGGGATGAGGAGAGAAAAGAAGAGATAGGTGGCTGGACCTTTGGAGTCGCCGAAGCCGCCGCCGGTGCTGGTCTGGCCGCCGAAGCCGCCGGAGGGTGCCTTGTTGGTGGAGGGAGCGCTGCTGCCGAAGCCTCCGCCGCCTCCGCCGAAGCCTCCGCCTGCATTCCAGCCACTGTCTCTCAGCCATCGACCAAGGAAAGGGAGAAAAAGAGGGAAACCTTGCGGCTTGTTCTCCGTCTGGCCACCGAATCCTCCGCCGCCGGCGTTGCTCTGTCCGAAGCCGCCTCCGCCGCCCCCGAATCCACCGCCACCACCAGCGGCTTTCTTCTCACCGCCTACAAGTGACCGCCCCCTATGTTTCGTCATCATTGCCCAATTCACTCCCCCGCCCTCTCCCCTCATCCCCGAAAAGAGGGCCAACCGAAAGCGAATCCTCCGGAAGGCTTGCTGGCCTCGGTCTTGGCGCCGCCGCCGAAGCCCCCGCCACCGCCTCCAAAGCCACCTCCACCACCTCCGAACCTTTAACAGCATCCATCCTCTCCTTCTGCTAAGCCAGCTCTGAGAAAGGGAGAGGAAGAGGAGAGGCAAAGGGAGAGGAGAAACGAACCCGCCACCACCGCCGAAGCCTGACATCCTTGCTGGAGCTGCGATGCACTTGCTTGCGTAGCTCGGAGCGGGCACTGCTCAGATGGCTCGCTTGTATCTGAGGAAAGAACTCGAATGAAGCAGCCTCTGCCTTCCTCCACTGCCCCCCTCCTCCCCCCTCCCCCCTTGCGCCCCTCCATCCCAAGCCACACCCCCGGCAAACCATTCCCAGCTGCATTCGAAGGCGGCTGGCGGGAAGGCTGGTGGGAGGGCTGAGGATGGGGGCAGGGCAGGGTAGAGGGGGCCTGTCCTCCCCTGTGGTGAGGGGCGCCTTGCTGTGTGCAGGCAGCAGTGTAGGCGGTGTCTGTGTGCGCAAGCCGAGGGGGGCGCACTGGCCCATGCTTGCATTCTTTCACCGCCCCAGCCAACGGCCTCATTTCCTCATCTTGCGTTTGCTGGGATTTTGCGCATAATATCTGGGCACGCCTTGAAAGGGGGCATCCCTTTCCGCAGGCCCTAGGGGCCGTATCACAAGTGGCCAGAGACAGCCAGAGGGACAGCGATGCTAGCTGGCAACGAATGCGATGAAGATGCATCAAAGCTGTTTGCATGAAGACTGAGTGGGTGCATACGAGAGTTGTGGGTGCAAGGAGGGCAAAAGGGCTCTGCTAGGTTCCTAAGCATACTGGGTGACCTGGGCGGACTTAGCGTCAAAGAGCGGGAAGGAATCGATCTCATCGGGGATCCAGTAGAGGTAGGCGGCCCAGTAGAGGGCGTTGAACACCCCGTAGGCCGCCGGGAACAGGAACTTGGAGATCGTGTCCACCTGTCCAAAGCCTCTCCTTAGGAGCTGCAGGGGGCAGATGGGCAGGATAGGAGGGGACCTTGTCGACGATGAGGGAGGGATCGGACTCTCGGATCTTCTTCCTCGCCCTGGCCGCCCAGTTCTCGTACATGGCCGCCCGCCCGCGCCCCAGCGCCCCCGACAGGGAGCCAGTGGACTCACGACGCACATCACGACGTCGGCAGAGCAGAGTGTCTGAGCAATTCCCCTCCCATCACTCCCTGCCAGGTGGAATAGGGGAGCTAAAGGAGGAAAGGCAGGCCAAAGCACTCTAGAACTCCAGCAGGATATGCTTCAGACTCTCTGCCCAGGGATGGATGGGAAGCCGGGTGGAAGGGGGGAAAGTGTGAGGCGTATCTAGAGGGGGGTGAGTGAGGGAAGGTGGGCTGTTGTGGGAACTTGCTCTTTGCGCCACGTCCATGGAGGCATAGGTGACTGCAACAGTCCCCGTTAGCCATGGCAAGGCGAGAAAGTTGAGGATGAGTGAGAGAGAGAAGAGATGAAGAAATGTCCTCACCGACAAGACGTTGACGGAAGGGCGGGCTGGCGGGCTGCTCTTCCATCTCCTGGAGTGGGGAGGCCTCGGTGCGAAGGAGGGCGTCGGGACGGGACTCCCGCTTCTTCATGATCGCCGCCGCGAACTCGCACATCTCGTGGATCTGCAACTCGCTCTTTTCCGCCATCCCTAGGCTGATCCGAGCACTCTAAGGCCCCCATGCGACCCTGGGGGTAGGCGGGAGTGGAGGGACGAGGACGGCAGGCCTCCTTAGAGCAAAGAGAGACACACAGCAGGGCACTGCAAAGGGGAGGTCCGCGGCTGCAGGAAGCTTTCGGGGGAGATGAGGCAAGGGTGGACAGGACAGGGCATCGTGCGGGCGGCAAGATGAAGTCTTGATAGGCTGGCTGTGGCTGAGTGCGTTCTGGGAACGGCCGCTAGGTGGGCAATGGTCAGGCGTGTGTGTGTGGATGCTAGGCGGAGGATATGGAAGGCTGAAGGCTGTGGATGGAGGAGAAGAGTGGGGAAGGAAGGCCTTACGGCATTGCGGTTCTGGAAGCCGCGAATCTGCTGCACCTGTGATGCGGCAAAGACACTGCCACCTTTTCATCCACACTCCTTTGGCCGCCAGTTAGTGTCAGCTGGAGCATTTGAGGGAAGGATGGAAGAGAAATGGAAAGAAATAGGCGGCCAAAGCAAACGACAGCACTGACCGATTTGCGGACGTAGACGATGTGCGCGAAGTTGATGATCGCGTACTCCACCAAGGCCTGCAAAAGGGAAGGTGTGGGCTAGAGTGAGGAGGGAGAATGGAGTACGGAGAAGACGAAGCCGAAGCAGGCGACGATGTAGATGTCCAGGGCGGTGGAGTAGCTGACCTTGGGCAGATCGTCCCGTCCTCCCAGTCCCAGTGTGGACATCGTGAGCACCGTCATGATCCCTGCCCATCACACCTCATCACCTCCTAGCATCCCTTTTGAGGGGGGGCAGACCCAGGGAGACGCGTGCGGGGGATGCCTCCTTGTTGAGCCAGAAGGAGACCCAGGACATGACCACGATGAGGGTGCAGGGGGTGTAGATCTGGAGGATGTAGAAGCCCTGCTGACGCTCCAGCACAAAGTAGGACACCAGCGTGGAGAGGCCGGCTGTGCCAACATTTCATTCTTCCCTCATGGTAGAGATAAAACGGGAGATGAAATAGGAACGGTCGGTAGGCTCGCGAATGTCGCTGATGTTGCGGGAGTCGTAGGCGAAGCTGCGCAGCTTGTACTGGGCCAGCTCAATCTCGGGCACCACGTAGAGCGCCTTCCACTCGTAGAGCAGGTCCTTCCTCAAATCCGCCTCCTCCTTCCCCTCCGCCAAGCTAGGCGTTGTCAGGGGGGGGCTCAAACTCGTTGTAGCCAAGGCTGCCGATTTGCAGCGGGCAGGCTTGCGTGTCCTGTGCAAATTACGTCAACCTTTCTTATTGCATTTGCGGAAGGGGGGAGTGTGCGTGCGGTGGTAACCATGGGGAACTTCTTGAGGTACATGGGGCAGCGGGCGCGTATCGTCAGCCTAGGAAAGGGAAAGGCATTGAAGGAGGCGTTTGAGGGGAGGAGAGGTAACCGCTGTGAGACGTAGACCTGTCCGTCCTCGCTGACGCGGAGGAGGATGTTGGGCATGGTGAGGGTGTGGAGGTAGGACTTGCGCCCGTTGCGAATGTAGGTGTCCGGCCGCCAGATGTCTTTCAGGACCTAAGGGGGAGTGGGGCAGGATAGGATAAGATAGGGGCAGGAGGAGGGAGACCTTGGAGGCTAGGGGAAGCTGCTTCAGCGGCCCGTCGAACTTCAGCCGCTCATCCTTCCAGGTCTGCCGGAAGTAGCAGTCCATCGTGAACTCCTGCACCTTTCCTCCTACACTCTCTTTCCCTCCTCCACCTCCAATCCATCCCCAGGCCAACCATGTCCTTCTCCGAGATCGGCCCCATCTGCAGCACCGTGATGTGGATCTTGACATTCAACGGCTTACCTGCACTGTCTAGGCTGAGTGGGGGAGCGGGGGAATGAGAGGGTAAGAAAGACCTCCATGGTCAGGGCGAATCTTGGAGTCATAGTTGTCGAGTAGGGTGTCGAGGAGGCCGGTGATGGAGGCGATGAGGCTGGCGTTGTAGGACTGGGCCCCCACGGCCGCCCCCAGCAGGCTGTACAGCGCCAGACTCAGCTCCATCCCCGCCTTCCCCCCGTGCAGACAGGGCAAGGCTGTTAGGGCCCCGGAGGGTGGAAGGGGCCAATTTGGCGCTCAATTAGTGCTGCCAAGTGCGCCCTTTGGCGCCGCCGACCGCGCTCCGTTTTTTGCTCTCTTCCCCCCTCCCCCCCCCTCCACTTTCACTCCCTCAGACTACCGGGGCCCTCATAAAGCAGGCTCCCCTGCCAGCCTACGCCCCTCCTGCCAGCCGCCTGCTGCTTCTCCGATCGGCCAAACAGAGGGACAGTGGGCCTGGCGGAGGTACCTACTCAAGCTCTGCGGCCGAGGGGAGCTGGCCAATTGACAGCCTCGTCTTTGCTGAGTGAACAAAGCTTGTTGCGGGGCTATTGTGGCCCCGTTCCCACTAACACCCTGGCCTACTGATGAGCCGGGAAAGTGGATGGCTCCTTTTTAGCGACGCCTACTTGCGCAAGTGGGCGATCAAATTTGGGGGCCTCTCGGGGGAGAATAGGAAAAGGGGCTGCCTGCCTTCTCCTCCCATCCGCCCTCTCCATCCCACCGCTCTACCACCTTCCAGAGAGGGGGTAGAGAGGAGGAAGTAGCTGGTTGGGTATAGGAGGAGACCTTCTTCAGAAGGCAGATAAATTAATCAGAGAAGAGGCTTCAGGAGGACACACTGAGGCCACGGCCCTAGGCGCGCTCTTTTGGAGCCACTCGCCCCCTCCAATCCTCCTTCTGCCTTCCTGCCCCCCCCCCTCCTCCCCCCCCCCCCCTGCCCCCCCCCCGGTGCGGTGCCCCCTCCTCTAGAGAATCCTATAGGGCGGCCGTTTTTCTCGCGGCCCGCTAATCAAAGACACATCCCCGGCGAGCCCTCCTGCCATTGTCTCCGCCAGACATCTGCCACTTTTGCCCTTCGACCAAAAGCGCTCCCCCTCCCTCTACTTCTGCCCTATCCAACGGCGCTGACCTATCCCCCTGTTCACAAGTGCCTGCGGGCAAAACGGGGCCTGGTATAAAACGGTGGCGGAGTGGGCGCGGGGCGCGGGCGGGCTATCAGCTGTTCTCTGGCCTACTCGCACGCAGCCAGCCCCTAGCTCCCTGATTTACGCGGCTTCCTCCGGCTCATACTGGCTGGCCTGCCCTGCCTCACCTTCCCAGAGCCCTTCCACTCACCTTCCACCACCACCTCCTAGCGCGCCCCCTGCGGCATTTCAGGCAATTACTCGCTCTGTCGCGCGCGCGCCCCCCACCTTTCCAGTCCGCCTAATTGAGCGCCCAGCTTTTGCCTTCCCCGCCCACCCTACTCCAATCAAGCCCCCCCAACACCCCCACCCCCTTTGACTTTCAGTTAGCGATGGGACTGCGTGGGGCTGAGAAATGGCTGAGGGCGGGCTTAGGCGAGACGGGGATCCTTCCCTTCCCAGGCGAGGATGCCTTGAGGCCGTGCGGCCTCAATCGAAGGCCCAACAAGTGCTCCGCCCGCCGGCGGGGAAATGGCCCTGCATAGTTGATGGGAGAGGGAGGGGGGAAGGATGGGTGGGGCTGGGGGGCCAGAGGGGGACAGGTCCCCAACTCCGGGGCCTATTCATGTCGGATGAAAGGAAATGAAGGCGACTGCGCGGGAGGGGTTGCGCTCCATGAGTTCATCCATTAGCCTTCCCTCTTTACCCGACCAGGTAGGGCCGCCATTTCCCAGAGCGCCTATTGCATCATACGCCTGCTCCATTCATAACTGAGCCCTCCGCTCCTTCTTTCCCTCTCTCTCTGTCTGCCTCCAAAGCCGCCAACCTGAGCAGAAGGGCGGCGGTGAAGCAGCTGGCGCCCATCTCCCTCTCCAACGCTGACGCCGTCTGTGGCGCCGGGTTTTTGGAGCGGTCTGGGAACAGAGAGACTTTGGCCCTGCAAGGAACTCTGAGACTCTCTCCAGCTAGCAGCCTAGAGGGGGGAGGAAAGGGGCAGAGATTGAGAAAGCGGCGGCATATTGGGGAAGTTTGGGGGAGGGGGGCTTGGAGAAGGGAGTGAGGCAGAGAGAGAGAGAGAGAGGAATCCCAGGCTCTGTCAGCGAGAGGGAGTGGAGAGAGGGCCCGGGGATGAGAAATGGACGGCTTCTGGTCCTGCTGCTTCCCCTCCTGCCCCCTTCTCCCCTTCCGAGTCTCGCATCGTGCCAATCAAGGCACGCCAGGGGAGGCCAGCGCAAATTGGCCTCCATTATGCGTCCTGCCGTGACCCCGTGCTGTGGGTTAGGCGGCGAGGGAGTCGATAGGGGAGGCGAAGTCGAATCGCTGCCTGAGGAGGAGGGCCTGAGAAGATAGAGTAAGGTAGGGTGGAGGGAAGCTTGCCAGGCAGGCTCCTGGAGGAGGAAGTGCGCTTATTGGGATGAGTGAAGGGTCGGAAGGGAGGCTGCAAAGAGGGCTCTTCTTAGGCCCTGTCCTAAGGCCCCGCTTCTTGCCAGGGGGCTCCTTTGGGAAGCAGGGAGAGCAATCTATTAGGACAAGCTGGTCACGCTAAAATGCTCGCCGCCAACTTTAGGTTTGGGACTCTGGCGCAAGCTAAATGGGATTCGAGAAAGATGATCCAAAAGCGCACATTCTGCTCCGGTACAGGAGGCTGGTAATGATGGCCCGAAGCTTTTACCGACTCTTAGCAACTAAGTCAGGAATCAATGAGTTCCACCTTCTGCGCTAGTTGGGCTCAGAAATGGATCCAGCCCTGATGGTTCATGCCTTTGGGGACGAGCAGCATTTGCTCTATTGAGCAGCATTTGCTGAGCTGAATGCAGTGACTTCGATTGCTGCGTCTCCAATTTCTCCGCATCTCCTTCTATTCTTGTCCTTTTTCCATTCTCCTTACAATCTTAATACTCTTTACAGCTCTAGTCGGAGGGCTAAACTAAAGTTCATCAATTCTTTCTCCCACTTAGAAAGCTAAGCAAGCCTTGCCTGGCTCATTTGCCTAATTCCCTAGCCACGCCTCACTCAACAGGCAGGAATTCTGTGCCGCTCGTTGGCAGCCTTTTCGCCTCTTGCTCCTTTTCTTGTGCAATGAAGCAGATAGGCTGGAGCTGACGAGGTTCAATTATGCACGATGCTAGGACTGAGGCTCACGTAGTAGGTGCAGGCAGTGAGGGAAAGGGCGGAAGAAGGGGGCAGCTGTTTTGACCCTGTGGGCTCTTTTTGCGCCGTTGTGATAATGGACGGGAGGAAAAGGTCGAGGTGGGGGGAGGAAGGAGAGGGGAAGGGTAAGAATGCGGGTGGGCGCTGGAGTGAGACAGATTGCCGGGCCCCGCATCACCTGGCTTTCGGACAAGCTGAGTATGCCAGCCTCTATCTTGGCAAATTGGCTGCCTATCTACTCATCATTTGATCGCCATTTTTGCAGTTGAGCATAAAAACTTGAGGCGTGTTGAAAGTGCTAAGGAGCTAAGATGCTAACATTTTTCAGCAGGATTAATTTTTTTTTTCTAGTTTTCTTCTTTTAGTTTTCTTCTTCTAGCATGATGATACTTTAAGCAAATGATTGGAGAGCTGCATATTTCATGGAAACCACAATGTAGCCCAATTTTCATTACCCTCCACCCACATCACGTATTAATTCATTCAGGTGCGCCGATAGGAATTCGCATCATTTCAATGTTTAAGGATTCAGATTTTAATATTATGATGTTTTTATGGTTACAACTGAGTCATTTTTCATTTTCTTGGGATGTGTCATAAGAATCACCTGACCTACTGTTGCGTAGCCTAAACACCTGAACGGTTTGAAATCAAAAATTAACCTCAGATGGTTAGCTTGAAAATTATGTCACCTGTTCAAAATTCTATCAAGGTTATGTCAAGGGTACCAAATTAGCGGGGCAAGCGGGTCTAGGACTACCGGGTGCGCCGCGCAAGTTTTGACAAAGTTTAGACCTCAATTACTCAGGTCCAAAATAAGTTAAATACCTGAAATTTTAACACAACATACTCCTAAGCTTCCTTAAAGAAACCATAAATTTTTATTAAATTGCGATCATTCCTTCTAGAGTTATTGGCCTTTAAGTGTGGGCAGCGCAAATTTTGCCTGTTTACCCTGTAATTACAAAATTTGGGACACAGTTTGGACTCCATTTCATAGGCCCAAAGAATCAATGATTGCTCAAATAGAAGACCAACATAAGCTAAAGGGGATATGCAAAGCCATTGAATGCATTGCCGTTTTTATGGTTGTACATATCACTTAAAACATTGCATATATTGGAGCTAATTTCTGAAAATTCGCTGATGGACACAACAGCGGTTTTTAGGATTTTTGACAATTACATTAAATTTTACTATGGGCTCCCGAAAAAATCCGAGATGCTTCCAAATTTCCATAGTTATTGTTCATACAATTGGCAAATTTGTGTATTATTGTGAGCCCATCATGTTTGGCTGGACCTGAGAAATTAGCAAAATACTGTAATTACAGAGTTAACGGGCAAAATTTGGGTTGCCCTCACATAAAGGGCTATAACTCTAGAAGAAATAATTCTAATTTAATAAAAATTTATAGGTTGTTTAAGGAAGCTTAGATCGATAATGTGTTAAAATTTCAAGCATGTAACTTATTTTGATCCTGACTTATGAAGGTCTAAATTTTGTCAAAACTTGCGCGGCGCACCCGGTAAAGTGCCACTAACAAAAGTGCCCCGGACTAAAGTGCCCCGGACTAGAGTGCCACCGGACTAAAGTGCCACTGGACTAATGTGCCACCGGACTAAAGTGCCACCGGACTAGTCACTGCCACATTGGAACAAAAATACTAAAAAAGGGCTGTGATTTCCATGAGAATAAATCATGCCCAGCTCGGTAGGTGTGACAATCTGTGCATAATGCCAGACCTGACTGAAGCTTTTATACCTGCAAACAGTGGCGGATATTAGGGAGGGGGAAATCCCCCCCCCCCCCGAAATCAGGAAGGGGGAGAGATTTCTTCTTTTCAGGAAAAAAGAGGATTTTCAACTATCTAGTTAAAGAATTTAAACAAGCATATGGCGCAAAGCGCAATAGGTGACCGCGGAGCACACCACCTTCCAGCTTACAATATGAATGCATGAAATTTCGCCACTCCAAAGGGCAAGTCTATGGTTTCTCACCTATTTTCAAAAGTAAGCACAGATTTGGAATCGCTATATATGACTTGTGAACAAAAAAACTCAAGTCTTCTGTTCAATTCTGAGCCGTTCAGCTGTTACTGATTATTGATGCCATTGCCATGAGTGAAAGTTTGTCACTCAAGAGGGTAAGTCTGTGGTTTCTCAACCATTTTCGAAAGTAAGCACAGATTTGGAATCGTTATATACGACTTGTGAACAAAAAAACTCAAGTCTTCTATGCAATTCTCAATATTACAGGACCTGCAGTGCAAACACTCTTTATTGCAATTTTCAAACCTTTCTACCCAACAAGGTATTCTCGGCTGTTGCCAAGATGCGCGGCCTTTTGCTAAGTAATAAGCTCATGCTTTGTTGCTAAATTTTCCAAATGCTATGCCTTCTAATCCAATCATATGGCTGACCATAATAACCACTGAATTTATGCTTGTTCAAATTTTTTTTCAAAATTTATGATTGTTCAAATTTTTTAAACATCAAGATTTAAGGTTTTTGGCCATACATCGACATATAATAAATATTCTTCACAAATCCCTTTTAACAGCTTCAAGGTACCGCCTCAACAAACGTACCTGCCCAAATTGAGCTGATTTTATTGAAAAACCAGCGATTAATGGATGTTCAAATTTTTGAAACATCGATATTTTGGATTTTTGCCCATAAATCAATAAATAATCAATTTTCTTAAAATTCTTTTTCTCAACTTCAAGATGTCATCATGATAGACGTACAAGCCAAAATTCAACTAATTTCATTGAAAAACACTGGATTTATGGATGTTTGAATTTTTGAAACATCAAGATTTTAGGTTTTTGTTTATAAATCGGGAAATAATAAAAATTTTCAAAATTCCTTAAAGCAGTTTCAAGATATTACCACGACAGGGGTATATGCCAAAACTCAACTGATTTTATTGAAAACCATGGTTTTATGCATGTTCAAATTTTTGAAACCTCAAGATTTTGGTTTTTTGACTATAAATCAAGAAATAATAAATATTTCAAAAATTCCTTTTGCCAGCTTCGAAATGTAACTTAGACAGACATACCTGCCAAAATTCAGCTAATTTCATTGAAAAACCAATGATTTAGAATTTTCCATATTGAAAAAATGAAAAAATTGAGTTTTGGGCGAAATTCAAAAAATTACGCCAAGCGCCAAAAGCGCCACATAGGCAATTAAGACAATGAAGTCAGGCCAGTTTCTTGCTCACTTATCAAGCACAAAAATCAAATGGTATATAACCATATTGAGCATCGCACACTTAAGTGGCAGTTTACGAGAGGATTGAGAGGCCTTGTAGGAGGGGTATTCCATTTCCCAAAAATCGAAGGTTCTAGTTGGGAATCGTGATTAGGACATGGTTTTGGTCCATTTAGTTGTAATCTCAACCTAACAAACCCTGGCCCAAAACATTGCTTAATTGCTGAAAAATGGTAATTTTCTAACACTTACTTTTTTGACCTCTGGATGACCTAAAAATCGATGTTTAGCCAATTTCAACCAAGATTTTTTGATCAACCCCAGACTATTATATATCAATCGAACCGCAAAACTGTAACAAATTTCATGGTGTCAATGATTTATTCCAAAACAAAAATTCTTTTAATCGATTTTTCAAAAAACCGATTTTCACATTTTTCAATTTTTGTCTCAAAAAAACTGATTTCTAAAACTGATCAAAAAATTCAAGGCTAAGACCTAGCCTATCTTTTTATTCATATTCTTGCCATCATTTTGGTATATATAACTTTGCCAATGGCGGTGTTAGCATGGGAAATTTTTTTGATTCAAAATACCTAGTCCGATTTTCGTCCTATGTTATAACATAGGCAAAAATTTGCCAAAAAATTTTTGTTCGCAAATTTCAAATTTTTCGGCATGAAATGCTCTATTGGAACCCCCTTCATCCCGCTGCATCATTTGTTTCCCCAGAATTAGTCTCAATCTGCTTAAACTGAGATGGCCTTTTTCATATGTTACCGGGTGCGCCGCGCAAGTTTTGACAAAATTTAGACCTTCATAAGTCAGGATCAAAATAAGTTACATGCTTGAAATTTTAACACATTATCGATCTAAGCTTCCTTAAACAACCTATAAATTTTTATTAAATTAGAATTATTTCTTCTAGAGTTATAGCCCTTTATGTGAGGGCAACCCAAATTTTGCCCGTTAACTCTGTAATTACAGTATTTTGCTAATTTCTCAGGTCCAGCCAAACATGATGGGCTCACAATAATACACAAATTTGCCAATTGTATGAACAATAACTATGGAAATTTGGAAGCATCTCGGATTTTTTCGGGAGCCCATAGTAAAATTTAATGTAATTGTCAAAAATCCTAAAAACCGCTGTTGTGTCCATCAGCGAATTTTCAGAAATTAGCTCCAATATATGCAATGTTTTAAGCGATATGTACAACCATAAAAACGGCAATGCATTCAATGGCTTTGCATATCCCCTTTAGCTTATGTTGGTCTTCTATTTGAGCAATCATTGATTCTTTGGGCCTATGAAATGGAGTCCAAACTGTGTCCCAAATTTTGTAATTACAGGGTAAACAGGCAAAATTTGCGCTGCCCACACTTAAAGGCCAATAACTCTAGAAGGAATGATCGCAATTTAATAAAAATTTATGGTTTCTTTAAGGAAGCTTAGGAGTATGTTGTGTTAAAATTTCAGGTATTTAACTTATTTTGGACCTGAGTAATTGAGGTCTAAACTTTGTCAAAACTTGCGCGGCGCACCCGGTATAGCATAGGAAGCATATGTTCCTATGTTAAAGCATAGGAAAAAGGCCATCTCAGTTTGAGTAGATTGAGACTAATTCTGGGGAAACAAATGATGCAGCGGGATGAAGGGGGTCCCAATAGAGCATTTCATGCCGAAAAATTTGAATTTTGCGAACAAAAATTTTTTGGCAAATTTTTGCCTATGTTATAACATAGGACGAAAATCGGACTAGGTATTTTGAATCAAAAAAATTTCCCATGCTAACACCGCCATTGGCAAAGTTATATATACCAAAATGACGGCAAGAATATGAATAAAAGATAGGCTAGGTCTTAGCCTTGAATTTTTTTAACAGTTTTAGAAATCAGTTTTTTTGTGACAAAAATTGAAAAATGTGAAAATCGGTTTTTTGAAAAATCGATTAAAAGAATTTTTGTTTTGGAATAAATCATTGACACCATGAAATTTGTTACAGTTTTGGGGTTCGATTGATATATAATAGTCTGGGGTTGATCAAAAAATCTTGGTTGAAATTGGCTAAAAATCGATTTTTAGGTCATCCAGAGGTCAAAAAAGTAGGTGTTAGAAAAATGACCATTTCTCAGCAATTAAGCAATATTTTGGGCCAGGGTTTGTTGGGTTGAGATCACAACTAAATGGACCAAAACCATGGCCTAATCACGATTCTCAACTAGAACCTTCGATTTTCAGGAAGTGGAATACCCCCTCTAAATCCTCTCGCAAACCGCCTCTTAATTACTAATACTAACAGGTGCTAATACACCAGCATCATATCCCAACTTATTACAATCATGAAACACCAGCTCCCCAAGTAGGGCCGAAATCTTGAAAATTGACGTAACTATGGCCCCTACGCTTCGCCTAGCATGCTTCGCATGCTAGGCTACACTCCGGGGCCTCCGCACCCATGCCCTCCGGCCTACGGAGCTCTGACTGCCCTGCCCTTCGCGGCAGGCGGCCTTCGGCCGCGCAAAAAAGTAATGTTTCAAATGCTCGAAAACCAGGTCTACCCCTCCAGATCTTCCTAAAATATTATTACCTTTCAGGAAAAAAAAAGTTTGTCAAGATCTGTTGAGAATTCGCCCATTCCCAGCATTTCCAGATACCTATATATATACACATACCTGAGGACAAAAGTTGAGTAACCTCTATAGATCGCGGAGCGGCCCTTCGGGCCACTCCGCGGTCAAAAATTTGTTGACTTAAATCAATCAATAATTATCTGACATTGCCTGCAAATATATAGTATATATTTAAAATGGTGGAACTTTAGTCTGACAATGCCTTACAAATGCCTTATAGACAAGTATATAATTTCATTGGTGGCACACTAGTCCGGGGCACTTTAGTCCGGTGGCACTTTAGTCCGGGGCACTTTAGTCCGGTGGCACTTTAGTCCGGTGGCACTTTAGTCCGGTGGCACTCTAGTCCGGGGCACTTTAGTCCGGGGCACTTTAGTCAGTGGCACTTTAGTCCGCAACCCGAGGCAAGCGCTTTCAAGGCACAATCCAAACTTTACCACCCTCACCGATTGCCCTTATTTTTTCTCATAGTTTGGGAACATCAAAGTAAGCTTGCATTGTTAAGCCGTTTTTTTCACTTTTGACTAAAAATCTGTAGAGACAAAAAAATTCATAAAAAAATCAGGCTCTGTCGTCCGCTTTGGTCCGGTCATTCATGGCTTGAAATATGGTAAACTGAAATTTTTAGCCACTAAAAATCAATAAAATCGATGGACTGTAGATGGTGCAGCCCAAAATGTGACTGCTCCCTACATTGTAGCCTTACTCAGAAGGCTGATGTTTCGATGCATTTAATTATGTGATAGTAACTATGAATTATGTTTGATCGTTTTTAGAGTACAAACTTAGCCTAAATAATTTTCTAAAGATGCTGCGAAATTGTCTTTTGCTGCTATACATCCCAGAATCTATCTTTATTATCTTTCTGACATCCAATGGATGGTGAAAATGCCTTCAGACTTCCCTAGAACCAAAAGATGTAGAATCTATCAATTCTAACAAATCCTTCGTTTCTACTCATTTTACCCATGTTTCACCTACTTTAGAATTGCACATAGTTAAAATACTTCAGTTAAATTATTCGTTAGCTTATTACTACCTTTTAAAATTGTCATTTTCACGGGCTCATATCATTGAACCAAAAGCCATTTGAAGAAAACTGTTTAACATTGCACCCTTGCACCATGGAGGTGTATTATAATGGAGGAAAAGCTTCTTTAACACTGTGACGGGGGCCGAAATGCGAAACTCCAAAAGTTAAAACACAGGGGCCAAAAGTTGCTTTTTGTTAACGGCTGCCATGGGTCGTAGAAAGCACCTACATAGACGTTCTTGGGCTTAAAAAAATCCGAACGAATAGATCTGAACAGCTGTAAAGTTAGTTTTGAACATAAAGAGGCCTGCAAATTGCTATAGTTCCAAATGTGACCCGGGATTAAATTTTGCGATTTCTGATGCTTTGATACCTACCCAAGTGCCTAATATTTCTTTGAAATACAACTTACTGTGGGTCAGAAACCATTTAATTTTGCATCTGCCACTGTAACAGAAATTGTTATGGAGTTACCCCTCGAGTATTGTTGCTATATTCTTTTCTTATGTGTAATGTGTGTTGCTATGTGTAATTCTTTTCTAGCTTCACTTGATCGTTTCTGCCGCTTACTTTGACAAAATGTGCTCTTAATACCAATTTATCACATTAACAAAGCGTTCTAAGCAAACGGCTCAGTACCGAGGAGGCCAATGTTACAAATTTAAAATAAGTAATTAATGCTTAACAGGCGATTTAGTTCTGCATATTGCTTTTAATCGACGACTTGTAAGAGCTTCTACTCAGTGTGATCCTCAGTGCTTGCACACTCACCTCCTTTAAAGGAAGAGTATCAGAAATGTCACCCACCTCAGATCATACTGGAGTTTTTTTTATGAGAATGCAGTGGTTTAGTAAGCTTGCAAGCATATTTGGTTTTTGCACTTTTAAGTTAAAAATTCGAGAAAAAAAATTTCAAAGTTTCATGTGTTGTAGCATAGGATAATTGAATTTTATGAACAAAAAAAATCGTAAAAAAATCAGATGACCTTCCCCCATTTTGCCCCAACAAAATTGGTTAGATATAATCAAAATCTAAACGTTTGATCAAAAAAAGTATGAAAAATCGATGCGACATTTTGTGAGCAGGCTAAAATGTGAATGGTCCCTACATTTTGACTTACTCATATAAGCGATGTTTCAACAACTTAATTTGTAGTACTAGTTCGAATCAATTAGTTTGATTGATTCAACTGCTGAAAAAGAGCTAAATAAATTATGTGACAATCGTACAAAAATTTATTCTGTCACAATGCATTAACGAAACAGTAGTTGCAACACCATCTAACATTAATTGTCTCTATATGGCCCCTTGACATCCAATAAAGCTTAAAATCTATCAAGATTCTTCTTGTCGGAAACCTTGCGTTTCTACTCAAGCACTTTATGTTTCGCATAATTTACTAATTGCTAATATGAGCCTCATTCAGTTTGATCATTTTACAAACAATATTTAGCTTTTAAAAAGGGCTATTTAGCAACGCTCTATCTGAAAACAAGAGCTGTTATAGGAGTAGCTAACATGCTTTGCAAGATACACTGGCAACCAACTACCTTCCAAATAAGTCTCAGTGAAATTGGTGCCACCGTCATTTCTGATACCCTCCCTTTAAAGAGAACCATACAGAATTGGAATTGTTGATGGTGGTAAACTTTGGATTGTGCCTTTAAGATTTTTGACTTTTGATGAAAATTTATGATGTGGTAGCATTAGGAAAGGTAAAAAAATCAATAAAATAATCGAAGGAAGGAAAGGAAATCGAAGGAAATAATTTTTTATTAATCGAAGGATCAAAGGAAGAATCAAAGGAATTATTTTAGAGTTGAGCAGTATAATTGCGACTTTTTTCATTATTACCTTATGCCTTTAAATACCAATGCTGCATTTAAATGTATTGTAAATACACAATTCATTTAACAAAAGTTGAGTCAAAAAAATGCGGTGCAACAACCTTATGAAGGCCCTTCTTGTTCTAGAAAATAATTCTTGATAAACCCAGGCATTTCCACTTCTTTTGAAAATGCAACATCTTTCTCATTTCCAACCTATCGAACTATGCCAAAAATGGTGCTAAGCTGCAGGAACCTAGATCCTGGCAAAACTAAGGAAGAAGGGCAATGATCATCTGATGGGTTTCTCCGGCCAAGGGGTTTGCTTGGCCAATGATCCTGCACACCTCCTCTTCCGACATGCAAGAGGCTCCTTTCCGTGGAGCTCCCTTGCGTGTCTCCCTTCCTGTCCCTGGTCAGCCTCATTGCAATTGATGAAGACAAGGGCCGGAGGGAGCCGGGGTGGGTGTTGGGGGAGGGGGGCCGGGCTGGGGGCAAGGGGCTGTCCTACAAGAGGCAGAGCAGGCATTGATTGGGAAAAAGAAGGATGAGCGGAGCCGGTGGCCGCATTAGTTTTGCTCATTTCCATCATCTCCTTTCCTCTTTCCCACTCCCGCCTTCACTTCCCTCCATTTGGAGATTATCGTAGATTTTCTTCCCACTTCCGCCCCTTCCGCACCTCTGACGTCCTTCCATCATGCTCCTTTCGTCAACTCCTGATCGGGGGGGGGGGGGGGGGGTGTGGGGAGCGGGGGCGAGAATTTAGAGAGGATGTGAGTGAGGGGAATTGAGTGCGCGGCGTTGCGGAAGGAAGGTGTGTAAGAGATAGTACGGAAGGAAGCAGAACGGGGAGGCTGGGCATTCTGCTTCCGCGAGTTGAGGAGAAGCTCTCCTGGATTATCGGTTTTCCCCTTTCTTGGTTCCCTAACCCCTTTTCCTGCCCCCTTTTCCCCCGCCCCCTCCTTCTCCTCCACCCCATCCCCCCAGGCCTGCTGCAGGGGTGAAGAAAGAGGGGGATGTGGAGGGGAAAGGGAGGGAGGGAGGGCGTGTATGAGGCTTCTGCTCGACGCTCAACTGCTCGCCCCCTCCTCTTTCCGTCTTGGGAAGAGAGAGAGAGAGAAAGAGTGCGAGTTCCTCAGATCCTTGCTTTCCCAGCCCCCCTTCACAGCCTCCCTCCTTTCCCCCCCGGGCCCCTAAGGCTTCCCTTCTTTGCTTCGCCTCTTCTGCGACTTCCTCACCACCATTCCGCCTAGCTTAGCCCCAACTTCCTTTCCCCCTCCTCTCTTCCCTCCCCCACCCACTTCAGCCCCGCACACACTTTCCGTTCGCTTTTGTAGCCAGTGGAAAAAAGGGCTCCCTCGCCCCGCGCCTGCCCGTTAACCCGCCCGATCCTTGCCAGCGCTCTCCTCTGCCCCTCTTTTGCCCCTCCAGACTTAGATTTAAAGCCTGTCCAATAGCAGCCACTCAGCGCTTCTCCCCCAAGCTTAGGGGGCGTCGAACGAGGTTCAGGGCTCCCTTTTGAGGGAGGGGCAGAGGGCGGCAGGCAGTGTCCTTCAGCCAAGCTTCCTCCTGACAGTCAGCCCCTCTGACCATTTAGCCCCCTTGCAAGGCGGCGGCCACCCCTCAAGCCCCGCTTCAGATGCAACTCCCCCTCAGCCTCGCCCATCCCACCCTATACTCACTCAATTACCCTCCCCACCCCCCGACACCCCTCCCCCCACCCACTTCCAAGCCCCCCGTCACACATTGCGCCTGTCCACTCATTGCCCCCTCAACGACACTTTCTCCGCCCCTCACTCTGGCCCTACTACACGACCAGGACTCCTCAGGCATTGCGGAGTCATAAAGGCCAGCGCTTGCATAGGCGATAGGTGATAGGGTAGGGGAGGGGTGTAAGTGGTGGGTGGCGAGGGGAGGCGGGGTTAGAAGGTAGGAAGTGTGAGTGGGTGGCAGTGTCGCAGCTGGAGACTTGGGCTAGGTTGTGTGGCGGCTGTGTGTATGGGACTGGTGGTGTTGGGGCTGGTGTTGAGGCGGGGGAAGGGATAGGGTTTGGTGAGGGGTTGGGGTTGGGGTTGGGGGCGGGGGGATCGATGTTAGGGTACCGCGCGCACGCTCTCCCCGGCTGCCAGCCAGCCAGGCAGGCTCTGTTGGCTTGGTCCGGGCGGGGGCGAAGAGGAGGAGAGCGCGTAGAGCTTTGGCTCGTCTCCTTTTACTCTCCTCTCTCTCCAACACTCCTCCTTCACTCTCCATCTCTCGCGCCCGCCTCCTTTTCCCTCGCTCAGGCCTGTTGTGGCCTGGCTAAGGGAGAAAGAGGGCTAAGCCCGGCCAAGTAGGCAATTGATGCCCTTCATGCCCTCTCTTCTCTACTGCCAGCCAAGCCCCCCACCCCCAGCCATCTCCAACCAGGCTCAGACGGATTGGGGAGAAAAGAGAGTGGTAGGAAGTAGTGGAGGAGAGGGGCAGGAAGGAGGAGTGGGCGTTGGGGGCGGGCAGAAGCTGGAAATGAGGGCCTCTGGGCGAGGAGGCCATTCGCTCTATGGCCCGCCAGTTCTCAGCTGGAATTGATGGGCGGGCTGGCGGGCAAAGCTCATATGGAGGGAGGGAGCTCCGCCAACTCCTCCCTGCACAGGTGCACATCCAAAGCCACCAGTTCCAGATCTCAAGCAGAAGCAGCAGTGGGCGGCGGAGTTTGGGCGGCGGCGAGGATGGGCGGGGTGGGACTGGTGGGAGCGGAGGGAGGCGTTGTCGGGAGTTGTCGAGGGCGGTGAGGGAAGGGCGCGCTGGCTTCCGGGCACGCGTAATGCGGCTGGAGGGATGCTCCAGTTCGGCTCCTGGTTCAGCCCGCTGCTCAGCATCCGCTTCCTGCTACTAGCCGTCATCGCTCGGTTCACACCTCTTCCCCTCTTGTCTCGGTTAATGGTTCAGGCTTCAGACAGTAGAGGCAAAATTTACAACAATTTGCCAAAAATTGAGCAATAGTTTGGCCCCTTTCATGGTCATCCAGTAAGACCATTATGGTGGTCATCCTGGGGGACCACAATTATGGCCCTCCAGAAGGTTTTTCTGCTACACCACTGAAAGCTTGTGCTGGGCTTGTAATTTCCAAGCATTTGTAGATTAAAATTTCCATGAGATGTTTTTGAAATTTGTTTCTGACAGTATTGGATTGAAACACCATTCGGTTTTTTACCTACAGGGAAAAGAAAATAATTATGCGCCAGGACCACTGGTAGTCAGACTTCACGCATCTCATTTTAAAAAACTGCAAATGTTACAGTTCATACATTTTGTAACGCTGCAAATGTCAACCTTTTAATTATATTAAATTGTTGCGCCCTAGGAACCCTGCTGAGTCTCTTGGTAACAAATGGGAGAACTTAGTTAATACTGTAAATATTTGCAATATTTAAATCCAATTTTAGAACCAATTGGCATGCAACAACCAATCCATCTAAGTATTCAGTGATTTAGCCAAAAAAACTCCTGGAAGACCATCATCATGGTTTTCCAGGATGACCATAATGATGGTCTTCCTGGAGAAGCACAATGGCGAATTTGCAGGGGCCGAACCAGTCCTCGAGCATTAGCTTGGAGCAACCTTATTATATTTTGTTATTTTATATAATGAGGCCAAAGTTTTTTGATAGTTGTAAAAGTCAACATAGCTTTCAATAAGCGCCTCTAATTTTAAAAAATAAAATGTCTACGATTAGGATTGTTTTACTACGGGCGAAACTGTATAATAAGCGCTTTTCTAGCAAATTCGTAATCGAGAGCATTGCTTAATTTATGTCACCAGCAACTGTCTGAAAACACTACAAACTTTCCGCAGTGCAATTAATTTTACTTGCTCACAGGATTGGGCAGAAACAAATAGGCCCAAATCGAGGTTAATTAATTTAGTGTCCATTAAATTGGGAATTAGTTGCGCTTTTTAGGCACAGAAGCTTACTTCAATTTACAAACAAAATGCGGGGAAGCTAAAATTGCTTAAAATGCTCAAATTGTTTAAAAACTTTAAAAAATATTTAAATATTTTTACCGTAGTGAAAAATAACTTAATTATTCCTGTCTTGGCTTTTGCCTCTTAGAGTATTTCCATTGATTATGCGTATAAAACGTCATTTTTCAAGATCTCCTGAATTTGACGTTTTAATAGAGTCAAACAGAGTTGCTTGAGCCTGAATTTAACAGTATTGGGAATTGCATACTCCATCGTTCCTCGACTAGAATTGATTTGTTTAATTTTAATAAAAAAGGTAATATTTCCAAATATTAAAGGCTTTGGAACTAAATTTTAAAAGACAAATTTAACCATCATACTTTAGTTGTTGTGCGACTTTGGTGGTTTTGCGTGTTTTATGGTGAAATGGTTGGTATTGAAGGCTGAATAGCAAGAACCCGTTGGTGTTTGGGGGCTCGGCGGGAGAGGGAGGTGGAAACTCCACCTACTCCAACGCCTCCGTTCTCCTCAGTCAGCTGCTCAAAGGCTACGACATCCGATTACGCCCCGGATTCGGAGGTCGCCTCTTCCCTCCTCTTCTCTCGTCCCCTCCCCCTAGTCTCTTTGATCAGGCAAAGTGAGCCATTCATCCTCCCGCCTCCACCGCTCTCAGGGCCTAGCAACTTTTCTTGGAGGCCCCAATTTTTCTCAACTTCCCAGCCACCAGAGGGGGGCGGGGGCTCCCTAAGGGCCCTGCCTGGAGCCGAAACCCCATTACCGCCTCCAGAACATCGCCCTCCTCCTCCACCAGGCGGCATTAAATTTCGGCCCCCACTTCCTCACCAGAGCCCTCCTCTCTCTCTCTCGCCTTCCCCATTCAGCCTGTCCCCCCCCCCCTCCCCTCTTCCTTGCTCCTCCCTCCCCGACCATAAAAATCCACTGGACTCTCATCAAGCACCGGCAGCCGACAAATTACATTCGGAGTCCCAAAAAGCGCCCCACTCCTTCTCGCTCTCCCTCTCCATCAGCTAGAGGCAACTGGGCCCTTCTCAAAGGATGCGAGACAACAAATAGAGCCAGAGACAGGCGAATAGATGCAGGGCAAGGCAGATGATTGCAGGGGAAGCTCTGAAGCTGTCGATGGACATCGTAATCGCCTCCTTCGACAGCATGAGCGAGGTCAACATGGACTACACCATCACCCTCTACCTACACCAGTACTGGCGCGATGAGCGACTGGCCTGGGACAGGAGCGCCAACGAGTCCATGACTCTCAGGTTACATCTTCCATTATCACCCCCCCCCCCCCCTTCCAGCCTCTAACCTCGCCCCCATCGTTTGCCAGCGGAGACTTCAGCAAAGCCATCTGGGTGCCGGACACATTCCTGGCCAACGACAAGCACAGCTTCCTCCACGACGTCACGGAGACCAACAAAATGCTCCGCCTCTACTCCGACGGATTCATCTCCTACGGCATGAGGTCATCTCCTCCTCCTACTCGTCATCTCTCCCCTTCTCCATTCACTCCACCTCCCATCGACTGGGCGCCCCAACAATAGACCCTCACTTCCGTCTCAAAGCCTCGCTTTTTATTCAAGGCTTAGGGTGGGCTGATTGTGGTGAGCTTTTTCTAGGGCTAAGAATGGCAGGCAGGCTTCTGTCCACCTGGCATCTGGTATGGCAGTATCTGCTGCTGCCTCTTTTCTGAAGAGGTTGTTTTTAAAGTGAGGTTGAGCTGGAGACAGGATTGGTAGTGTAGGGCTTGGGGATGGTGGTGGGGGAGGAGGAGGAGGAGGAGAATGAGGGTTAGAGGCCAGGCCTAACTCAATAGGGACTGAAGCTGGGCAGAGTTCCTCCTCCAAGGAGCCGCTTCAAAGGGCGCCTGAGTGCGGCGGGTGGCTGGCATTTTTTCAAGAGGAGCAGCGATCGATGATGCCCCACCGCCTCGGACGGATTCTGCGATGAGCAATTAGCACATCCAGCAAAAAAGCCGACCAATTAGGCTCATTGGAGCAGAGGCTGGAATAAGGAGGCTGGAAGTGGTTTGAAGGCGGAAGCAAAGCTTTCCAGGAAAAGAGAGTAAGAGTACGCGGGGACTTCTCTGAGGCAATCGCATTAGTGGGGGAGGGAGGGAGGAAGGCTCTCTTCGCTCTCCACTTCCTTCTTTCCTGTTTCCTTTTGTATAGTTGCAGAGCCAAGAAAGCCGGCCTAAAAATCGCCTAGAGCACAAAAGAGCATAAAAATGGCAGGACAAATATTCTGTGCAGGTTTACCTCGACACTAGCGTGCAACATGGACCTGCGCTACTACCCGCTGGACTCGCAGAACTGCACGGTGGAGATCGAGAGCTACGGCTACACGACGTCGGAGGTGGAGATGAAGTGGCGGACGGGGCGGGACTCCATCAAGGGGGTGACGGACGCGGAGATACCCCAGTTCGACATCAACGGCTACGAAACGATGGACAGGACGGAGACGACGGCCACCGGCAACTACCAGCGCCTCTCCCTCGTCTTCTTCCTCAAGCGCAACATCGGCTACTTCATCTTCCAGACCTACCTTCCCTGCATCCTCATCGTCATGCTCTCCTGGGTCTCCTTCTGGATCAACCACGAGGCCACCTCCGCCCGCGTCGCCCTCGGCATCACCACCGTCCTCACCATGACCACCATCTCCACCGGCGTCCGACAGTCCCTTCCCCGCATCTCCTACGTCAAGTCCATCGACATCTACCTCGTCATGTGCTTCGTATTCGTCTTTGCCGCCCTCCTCGAGTACGCCGCCGTCAACTACTCCTATTGGGGTTCCTTTTCCCTTTCTCTTTTCTCTTCTCCACCCACACAACCCTCATCATCCCCCTCAGGCAACCGAGCACGGAGGAAGGCCAAGGCCAACAAGTCCAATCAAGGCCTGGCCAAGGACGACTCCCCCACCGAGCTTCCCGGCTGGGAAGGCGCGGAAGGCTTCAAAGGGGTACGCTACTTAGCCTTCTTCTATTCCAGCCTTCCCCACCAGCTCCTTCGCCGGATCCCTTCCTCTTCCACCCGCCACATTCTCCATTCCTCACCTCACCTCCTGCGGGCCTTAACAATCCTCTTAGCTTAGTGCGCAAACCGATCTCAGCCCTCGTCTCGCTCCGCCAACGCTCGTGAGGAGCTCTGCCAGGAGAACATCCCGCTCATCCTGGTAAAGCTTCAACACCTCACCTTCACCTCCTCTCTCCTTCACTTCCTCTTTGCCACCCTCTCTGCCAACTATGCCCTCCTCCTGCCTCCTATATGCTCCTCCTACGCCAACTCCTCCTCGCCCCAGCTCCTCACCGCTTACACTGCCAACATTGCAGCGCCATCCATACCCTCCCCTTCTTCCACTCTCCAATAGCCCTTTCCTCCCTTTCCTTCCCTCTGGCCTGCCCTGGCGTGTGTGCACGCAGACTGCACCCCAGAGAGCCCTGCGCCTCCTTTGCAGAGAATGGCTGTCACTCAGGTTCGCTTTCCTCCACCTATGCGCCGTCCCCCTTTCCCTCTCTTCTCTCTCTCTCTACCCTCGCCCCCCGCTGCCTTCCTTTCTTTGCCATAGTCGCCGCGGTGCCTCGCCCTACCCAGCTCTCCTGCTCTATGCTCTGCTGATGCGCATTGCTGCTCCGCCCCCTCCTGCCCCTGCCCCAGCCAAGCCCCGCCGCCTCTGTTCCAGGAGGAGGGCATGCCGCGTCTGGAGGAGCTCCAGCTGGAGTACAAGGAGGAGCGCGGCGAGGTCGGCGGCGGCGGCCGTCTCAGCCCCCTGCCTTCCCTCCGCCGCTCCGCGGGGGCCGAGAACCACCTGGAGAGCTCCTTCAGCGTCATCCCCCATCCCGGGGCCCCGCGCGATCCCGAGGCCGCCGCCTCCGTGGTGGACACGGGCCCTCGGCTCCCCTGCTTCAGTCCCTACGTCCCCGACAAGGCCGCCGGGGCCTCCTCCGCTCCGGCCGGCTCCAGCCGCGTCCGCTTCCGCGGCGCCCGCCCCAGCGCCGGCTCCGCCAAGCTCGTACCCGCCGGACCCTCGCGCCGCCGCCAGTTCGTCTCCCGCCTCAAGAAGCGCGCCCGTGCCGTCGTGCCCCGCATCAGAGACGTCAACATCATCGACAAGTACAGGTACAATATCCCCCTACCTCCAGAGGGGGCATTGGAAGAGAAAAGGAAATGGTTTGCAGTCGCACCATCTTCCCGGTCAGCTTCGTGCTGTTCAAGTGAGTCTATTTTTGACTGCCTTCAAAGGGCATGGGGGATGGGAAAGAGCTGGGTCTTGCAGTGCCTTCTACTGGTGTTACTACACAATTCTGGCGGCCTAGTATGGAGGGGGCCCTAGGAAACCTATCCTCTGCCTGTGGAACGGCGTTGCAGCCCTGCAAGACTGAATGAAACAGCAGAAACTGGCAGTCTCCCTGCAGCCGCTCTGTGATGGAGCAGACTGAACGGGCTTCGGACAATTTCTGCGTTCTCGATGTTTCTGCAAGCAAATGGCCTGGCTTCCTTCCCACAGCGGCGCGACTCGAGCTTCTCTGAAAGAGCCTCTCCGATTCTCCCTGCACTCTCCCTTCCCATCCCTGTGGGCACCAGTGAGTCTCTGTATCTTTCAAGCCCTTCTTCCCTTCCACTACTCAAGTGTGGTTTTGTTGCCAAGTGAGAACCAGTTGTACCGCTATCATAGCTTTCACAAGTAAACCAACCAGTGTGCACATCAACAAATGTACGCGTCATTGACTCAAAGAAACAGATGCAGCCGCAGAGTTCACGATAGCCAAGCTTTGAATGAGCTGAAAAAAGGTTTACACGGCTCCAAACTCATCCGTCTGAAAAACAATGCAGTTATTAATCCAGTTTCAAATTCCGGAATCTCGAAGTGGTCTTTCATAGCTACAGCATGATTCAACTAGTCTTAGGCACATAAAAGGGAACAACCTCGTGAAGGTCAGTTAGGAGCATGGAAACATTCCGCAGGTGTTTCGGCTGTCTCGGATGATCTACTGATGGCAAAGAAGTTTTCTCTGCTTTGGAAGTAATATTGGGTAAATTTGAAGCCTTCCGCTATGAGCAGTAAGTTCAGGCTGGATCTGCAGCATTAAATTGTTCCTAAATTTTTCAATTTCTCTTTAAAATCTAAATTTCATATGTTCCTCATTTATGAGGCAACAAGCTTTTTATATTTTATGCATGTAACCCTGCTAAAAGATCACCAAAATGTACCAACATTTTTAGCCACTGAAAAAGTAAATAAATGATTAAAACAATTTCGTGAGAGATTTGAAACTGGGATAACTTATGCGAGAAATGCGCGGAAAATAAAATATTTCTCCTAAAAATAAAAAAATGGATTTCACGAATAGAATGATAAAAATTACTCATCATATCGGTGGCAGTGAAGATATTGATTCCATTCGTCCCCATTCGCATCGCATTGTATTTTCGAGCCAGATGGTGCCATGCATTCTTTTTCCAAGGCACATATAAGATGTCTGCATAGTTTCACATTTAGTCGTCTTTAGCTAACTTTGAATGAAATAGAAATCTTAAAGGAGTCGAATTGCATAGATAACTTTGTTAGAATCCGTTGAGTAATCGCAGTTTTGGCGAAAAAAAAAGAAACCAGCTCCGAGCATGGGCACCGATTTCAGCTTCGCTACCATAGAACCATTTACTCCCAACTTCTCGTACATGCCTGGCATTATTGAGATTTACACGACTTGGCACTTGTTGTTGACGTTTTACTGCCCTATATTCATCTTATCTAAAGCTTTTGAATAAAAGCTACGTAAACCAGGATGTGTTGCAGAGAAGACGGAGTGGGCGGGATAGGCGAAGAGCAAGATGGGGCTTAAACTACCATCTGCAATGCCAGCGGAAATCTCGTCCAACGGACTGCTGCTAAATCGAACACTGGAATCTATCCACCAGATAATATTGGCCTGGCGCGAACAACCGTAGCGAAGTGTCACCGCCCAGGCCCTCTTTTCGACCCAGGTCGTAAGACAGCCTTTTGGCTGGGTTTGAGAATCGGTGGCACAAAAATTTTTGACCCCCCCATTTTTATGATTGGATCTGAAAAAGGGATTAATTTTATACCATGTCCTAGAATGGGAGCATTCATAGTGCCTCCGTTGACTCACAATCGCTAATTTATTGAACGTAGGTCGGCGCAGTAGGTCAAATTTGTGAATTTCAGACCCGCGTCACAAAAATGGAACTAGCAAGCTCAATGCTCAATGAAATCCGAAATTTTCAACTGTGTGGCAACCCTATAGATCTAAGGTATTTAGTGATATTTTTTAACCGCAGATTTTTCAAAGCTTTTTAAATGCTAAATCTGATCCAAAATGAAAATCGCGAAATTTCAAATTTTCATTTTTTTTCAAAATTGATTGTTTTTTGTGCCTTAACTATCTAGGCCAGGCTCAAAACTGTCATTTTCGTATTCTCCGTGAAATTTTGGCCTAGAAAATGCCTCATGTTCTCCAATAAACTGCTGGCCTATTATGACTTTGCTCCGATTTATGCGCCCACCTCTAGATATGCCCTATGTTATAACAAAGGACACTTTAGGTAAGACAAAAATTTTGTTGCACTAAAAAACTTCCTGCTCCTCAAGAAAACAGTTTTGCTCAAATTCCTTTTGTAAGCTAACTACCATAAGAGGCGTTTTTTGATAGGAGCACGAATCTTAAAAATTCTTCAAAATTATGCATAAAAATGATATATTTGGTTGTATTTGAGACCAGTGCATCGATTTAGGGCATTGAAATCAAATGTCAAGACCAAAAATTTTTTGGTCACTTTGGGCCTATGTTATAGCTTAGGGCAAATTTTGGACTTGGCCTAATACTTTGGATCATTTTTAAAAAAATAAAATGAAAACCCAGTAGTTTTTCTAGCAGATACTTGCATAAGGCTCAAGGTAAACTGGTCACAAAATGAAATCGGGAAATATGGAGATCTGGTAGAGCAGGCAGTTTTTTAGTGCCAATATTTGACCCTAGCAAAACTGACCTATGTTATAACATAGGCCAAATCTGGAAGCTGATGCATAAAAATCAAAATATTTTATTGGGCTCAACTTAAATTTGAAACTTTCATGTTTTCAAGACCAAAATTTTATGAGAAAAACGAAAATGATAGTTAAGATTGCGTAATTTCCACAAAATTTTTGAGAAATCGGCTATTTTTGACAAAATTAACAAAATGAAGTTTTTGCAAATCACTGAGATTATTGCCGTTTTCTCTGCAAATATACATCTTTGGGGCAAACCAAGAACACAGTAGTCTTTGTTAGATTCTAAGCTTTCGATTGATACCCATAATGCCTATACTTTAACTGAACATACTTGAGATATTGGCTTTAAAGTGAATGCAAGTACCTAAAACGCCAATTTTGCTAAAATTTCGACCTTCCTTCACGTTTGGAGCTGTAGCGAGCCCAATTCTGCATGTTTTTCGCCCAAAATTGGTGGAGTTACATAGAAATGTATGGAGATTCAGAATCTGTCATAAAAAGGGGGGTAACAATTCATGTTCACCCGATTCTTGCTCTTCTCATAAAACGCCTCTTAAGCCTCTTTAGCCTTATTACTTAATCTTAAGCCCTATTTGATGAGTTTCAGTTTAAATACATGAAAAATTATCCAATGCATGAGGGCAGGTCAAGAATTCGCCCTATGCTATAACATAGGGCAAAAATGGGGAGCCTGGGCAGCTCGGCGCAGGTCTATCCAAACCCAAAGTTCCCCATCTCATTCCCTAGGTGGGCGGCTCGACGCAGGCCTATCCAAACCCATTGCTGGGCGGCTCGGCGCAGGTCTATCCAAACCCAAAGTTCCCCATCCCATTCCCTAGGTGGGCGGCTCGACGCAGGCCTATCCAAACCCATTGCTGGGCGGCTCGGCGCAGGTCTATCCAAACCCAAAGTTCCCCATCCCATTCCCTAGGTGGGCGGCTCGACGCAGGCCTATCCAAACCCATTGCTGGGCGGCTCGGCGCAGGTCTATCCAAACCCAAAGTTCCCCATCCCATTCCCTAGGTGGGCGGCTCGACGCAGGCCTATCCAAACCCATTGCTGGGCGGCTCGGCGCAGGTCTATCCAAACCCAAAGTTCCCCATCCCATTCCCTAGGTGGGCGGCTCGACGCAGGCCTATCCAAACCCATTGCTGGGCGGCTCGGCGCAGGTCTATCCAAACCCAAAGTTCCCCATCCCATTCCCTAGGTGGGCGGCTCGACGCAGGCCTATCCAAACCCATTGCTGGGCGGCTCGGCGCAGGTCTATCCAAACCCAAAGTTCCCCATCCCATTCCCTAGGTGGGCGGCTCGACGCAGGCCTATCCAAACCCATTGCTGGGCGGCTCGGCGCAGGTCTATCCAAACCCAAAGTTCCCCATCCCATTCCCTAGGTGGGCGGCTCGACGCAGGCCTATCCAAACCCATTGCTGGGCGGCTCGGCGCAGGTCTATCCAAACCCAAAGTTCCCCATCCCATTCCCTAGGTGGGCGGCTCGACGCAGGCCTATCCAAACCCATTGCTGGGCGGCTCGGCGCAGGTCTATCCAAACCCAAAGTTCCCCATCCCATTCCCTAGGTGGGCGGCTCGACGCAGGCCTATCCAAACCCATTGCTGGGCGGCTCGGCGCAGGTCTATCCAAACCCAAAGTTCCCCATCCCATTCCCTAGGTGGGCGGCTCGACGCAGGCCTATCCAAACCCATTGCTGGGCGGCTCGGCGCAGGTCTATCCAAACCCAAAGTTCCCCATCCCATTCCCTAGGTGGGCGGCTCGACGCAGGCCTATCCAAACCCATTGCTGGGCGGCTCGGCGCAGGTCTATCCAAACCCAAAGTTCCCCATCCCATTCCCTAGGTGGGCGGCTCGACGCAGGCCTATCCAAACCCATTGCTGAACGGCTCGGCGCAGGTCTATCCAAACCCAAAGTTCCCCATCCCATTCCCTAGGTGGGCGGCTCGACGCAGGCCTATCCAAACCCATTGCTGGGCGGCTCGGCGAGGTCTATCCAAACCCAAAGTTCCCCATCCCATTCCCTAGGTGGGCGGCTCGACGCAGGCCTATCCAAACCCATTGCTGGGCGGCTCGGCGCAGGTTTATCCAAACCCAAAGTTCCCCATCCCATTCCCTAGGTGGGCGGCTCGACGCAGGCCTATCCAAACCCATTGCTGGGCGGCTCGGCGCAGGTCTATCCAAACCCAAAGTTCCCCATCCCATTCCCTAGGTGGGCGGCTCGACGCAGGCCTATCCAAACCCATTGCTGGGCGGCTCGGCGCAGGTCTATCCAAACCCAAAGTTCCCCATCCCATTCCCTAGGTGGGCGGCTCGACGCAGGCCTATCCAAACCCATTGCTGAACGGCTCGGCGCAGGTCTATCCAAACCCAAAGTTCCCCATCCCATTCCCTAGGTGGGCGGCTCGACGCAGGCCTATCCAAACCCATTGCTGGGCGGCTCGGCGCAGGTCTATCCAAACCCAAAGTTCCCCATCCCATTCCCTAGGTGGGCGGCTCGACGCAGGCCTATCCAAACCCATTGCTGGGCGGCTCGGCGCAGGTCTATCCAAACCCAAAGTTCCCCATCCCATTCCCTAGGTGGGCGGCTCGACGCAGGCCTATCCAAACCCATTGCTGGGCGGCTCGGCGCAGGTCTATCCAAACCCAAAGTTCCCCATCCCATTCCCTAGGTGGGCGGCTCGACGCAGGCCTATCCAAACCCATTGCTGGGCGGCTCGGCGCAGGTCTATCCAAACCCAAAGTTCCCCATCCCATTCCCTAGGTGGGCGGCTCGACGCAGGCCTATCCAAACCCATTGCTGGGCGGCTCGGCGCAGGTCTATCCAAACCCAAAGTTCCCCATCCCATTCCCTAGGTGGGCGGCTCGACGCAGGCCTATCCAAACCCATTGCTGGGCGGCTCGGCGCAGGTCTATCCAAACCCAAAGTTCCCCATCCCATTCCCTAGGTGGGCGGCTCGACGCAGGCCTATCCAAACCCATTGCTGGGCGGCTCGGCGCAGGTCTATCCAAACCCAAAGTTCCCCATCCCATTCCCTAGGTGGGCGGCTCGACGCAGGCCTATCCAAACCCATTGCTGGGCGGCTCGGCGCAGGTCTATCCAAACCCAAAGTTCCCCATCCCATTCCCTAGGTGGGCGGCTCGACGCAGGCCTATCCAAACCCATTGCTGGGCGGCTCGGCGCAGGTCTATCCAAACCCAAAGTTCCCCATCCCATTCCCTAGGTGGGCGGCTCGACGCAGGCCTATCCAAACCCATTGCTGGGCGGCTCGGCGCAGGTCTATCCAAACCCAAAGTTCCCCATCCCATTCCCTAGGTGGGCGGCTCGACGCAGGCCTATCCAAACCCATTGCTGGGCGGCTCGGCGCAGGTCTATCCAAACCCAAAGTTCCCCATCCCATTCCCTAGGTGGGCGGCTCGACGCAGGCCTATCCAAACCCATTGCTGGGCGGCTCGGCGCAGGTCTATCCAAACCCAAAGTTCCCCATCCCATTCCCCTAGGTGGGCGGCTCGACGCAGGCCTATCCAAACCCATTGCTGGGCGGCTCGGCGCAGGTCTATCCAAACCCAAAGTTCCCCATCCCATTCCCTAGGTGGGCGGCTCGACGCAGGCCTATCCAAACCCATTGCTGGGCAGCTAAGTGCAGGTCTATCCAAACCCAAAGCTTCCAAGACATTCCCTAGGTGGGCGGCTCGACTAAGGCCTATCCAAACCCATTGCTGGGCGGCTAAGTGCAGGTCTATCCAAACCCAAAGCTTCCAAGACATTCCAAGACATATGAGAGGCTCGTTTTGGCTAACTCTGATGGCGATGGGTGCGGCAATAGAGGAGTTGATGAAGGTAGTGATGGGCGCTTTGATGGAGTCGGGAAATACAATTGAGATATACCGAATTCTTTCTTTCAATTTCGGCTTAAGTCAATGCCAATGACTAAGTCAATGCCATTTTACATTGATCATAAGTGATAGTATTATCTGATAATAATCTAATCGAAGAACACACACATTATGTTGTCCTCCACAAGTGATCTTCTTTTTCATACATCAGCAGCGCTGATGTGCTGCTTTGATAAAATGTCAGGTGGAAATTAGGTATAGTACACAGGCAGCTAAAGCGAGAATTTTTATCTAAACTGATAATAAAAAGCTATACTGATGACCAGTGGCGGATAGTAGGGGGGAAGGGGGAAATTCCCCCCCCCCCTCCCGAATTTCGGATAAAAATGTAGAACAATTTTTGAGCGCTTTGGGCGCTGAGGATTTTCAACTTAAATTAAAGAATTTCTTTGTTGCTTTCCAGTTTTGGGGGCAAAATTAAAAAAAATTTGCGCTCCGCGCAGAAGTTTCACATTTTAGCAGACTTTGCTTAGATTTCCTGAAAAAATTCATTTTTTTATAAATAAATAACAAATTTGCACACTTCGTGTGAATAGGCAAAAATTTGTTGATAAACAAGTATAATGGCGCAAAGCAATTCTTTGGGTTAATGAAATAGTAAAATATGGCATTTTGGATTACGTTTTTGAACATAAGACATGAGTTTCTTCGTTCACAATTCATATAAACTGAATCCAAATCTGTGCTTACTTTTAAAATTGGTGGAGGAACCACAGTTTACCCTTTTGAGTGGCAATCTTTGAAAATTATAATAACAAGTATATGGCGCATAGCGCAATAGGTGACCGCAAAGCGCATCCTCCCTTCCACATTTCTAAAATGCCGTTCCTTCCCTAAAATATCATTACCTTTCGACATTTCTCAGAATACCCCATTTTTCAACTTTTCTACCCAAAAAAGTAATGTTTCAAATATTCCGGTACCGGTTCCACCCCTGCAGATCTTCTTAATATTTTTATTACATTTCAGGAAAAAAAAAGTTTGTCCAAATCCGTTGAGAATTCGTCATTTTTCAACTTACCCCATTTTTCAACCTTTCTACCCAAAAATAATGTTTCAAATGCTCCGTGGCCAGTTCCACCCAACCAGACCTTCCTAATATTTCAATACCTTTCAGGAAAATCGATATATATATATATATATATATATATATATTTCCTGAAAAATTATATATATATATATATTTTCTTGAGTAAAAAGTCAAGGGAATACAATTTCTACTAGTGGAATCTGCTGCGTCATCTGCATTTTGTTTTTGGGCGCGCATGGAAAGAGACAATGAACTGCGCGCCAAAAACAAAATGCAACTGTCCAAGCAGCAGATTCCACTAGTAGAAATTGTATTTCCTTGACTTTTTACTCAAGGCAATCGCAAATTTTGGAGAAAAGAGACCCACATTTGGCATGCCGATGGTACCAGATATATTTAAAGTTGAGGAGAAGTAAAGCACTTTTCTCCCAAGAATCGATTGCCCCGAGTGTACAGCCAATTAAAATTTTCCCAATAATTTATTAGTTTGCCAATAAATTTGCATTGTATTTTTAATTTTCGACATTTTTTGTTATTGTTATATTTTTTAAATGAATAAATTACCACAAATTTTGTATTTATTTTACTTTCAAAACTTTCTTTATTTTTATTTTATTTCACTAATTTATTTATCATTTTGTTTTATTTATTTATCTAATATAATTTGAACTAAATATATAACCAAAAATATAAAAATAAACAACATAAATTGACGCAATTTTATTTTTGCATGTTTAAAAGTTTAAATAAATTTAAAAGCAAGCTGAAAGTAAGCTCTTTTCTCCCACAATATCAGTTAACCCGAGTGTAAAGCCAAGGAAATTTCCCTACTTTGTCGCAATATGCTGCAAATCAACGGTGACGTGAAAGCGAGTTTATTAAAAATATGTTTCAAGTAGGCGCTGAAGCCGGGCGTACGTTTAGACGCAGAGATACGGTAGCTGAGACCCCTCTCAGTCCCCAGCAGGGCCCAAAGTCAGCTCCCAGACCGCTTCTCCTCCCCACCCCCCTCTTTTGCTTCCCATGTCCTTGCACCGCAAGTGTGCGCTAAAGTATGACGACACACCTGTCCCGTTCCCCCCATATACTCACCGGACAGCTTCCCTTTTTCCCCAGAAAATCAATGACACATTTTTCACTCCCCTTTCATCAAGCTAAAGCCCTAGCGGATCCTGCAGCCGACCAAGCTGGGCCAGCAAATGTCGGGCCTCCGATGCGGCAGCTGTCTGGCAGCCAGCAGCCGAAGCTTGGCGGCCAAGGCTCAGCGGCGCCTGCCGGAGGACGGGCGAACACTCGCCGACTTCGCCCAGGCCCCAGGTTTAGCAGCCTGCCCAACAGCCCCACTTCCCACCAGCCGCCCCAGCCTGCAGAGCGAAAACTGCGCCTGGAGAAAGGCGATCATCGACTGCGCCTCCCGCCGTGGCTGAAGCGGGAGATCCCCATGGGCCAGGCCTATGCTCGCATGAAGGACTCCCTCAGGGGCCTCAAGCTGGCCACGGTGTGCGAGGAGGCCCGCTGTCCTAACATCGGGGAGTGCTGGGGCGGCAGCGGCCCCGACAGCCTCCCTACTGCTACCATCATGCTCATGGGTGGCCTCTTTCACCTCCCCCCAGCCCTAGGTTTAGGAGAGAGGCAGTGTAGGGGACACCTGCACAAGGGCCTGTCGCTTCTGCTCTGTGAAGACCTCGCGGGCGCCGGGGCCGCTGGACCCCCAGGAGCCGGCCAACACGGCCGCCGCCGTCGCCGCCTGGGGCATCGGCTACGTCGTCCTCACCTCCGTCGATCGGTGCCCTCCCCACTTCCGCTTTCTAGTCCAACGCTCTAGGGCTTTTTTATCCCCAGCAGTAGGTTGGGAATGGAAGCATAGAAATTGAACCAATTATAGAGAAATGGAGCCAGAAGAATTAAGCCAAATGAAGCGAAAAAGGAACAAACAGGCTGCGATAAATATATCTTCTGAAACTGTTTTTCCTTTGGCGCAAGCTGACTCAGGCCTGCCCAGAAGGATCACATGCACTGGGTAAAAATTAGCATAATATCGTTCAGTTTGCGTGACGAGGCTGTTGACGAGGGTGCTGTTTCCGCATCTCTTGATCTCAGCTTATTGTCAGATAGGATGAGTCTTTCTCGATGCTTTCTACTAGAGGCCGCCTCCTATAAAACTAGGGAGTAGCGAAGCCATGGCCTGCTGTGTATCGGCGGTCGCGTGCTTGGGAGGTGGAGGGGGGGAAGAGAGGTGAGAAGGTTGGTCTGGCGCAGTGACAAGGATCAGGTGACAGTCCTTCCGCTGTTTGCCCTCTTTTATCGTCTACCCAGCTGCCGACACAGCTCCGATCATCGTCTTTTTTCCCTCCTCCCCAGCTTCTCCCGCCTATTCCCTCCTGCCTGCTTCAAGTCAGAGCATGGTCAGATGGCGTTCGCATGGCAGAAAGAGGGAATAATGAGGGGGGGTCCAAAGCGTCTCTTGCTTTGCATAAAGGAGCAGAGGCGTAGGCTCATTGTCGAGGGGCGCCCATGCTCAGGCGGTCCCCTCTCTCTGATTTACGACCCCTCCCCCAGACGCTCCTTCGGGAGTGCCCTCATCCCCTCATACCCCTCCCCTCTACAACCTCTTTGCATTCACACTATCTTTCTCCACCCCTAGCCTGCCGGGTTAAGAGAGATTCCAGCTTTATAAGCGAGCTGAGGCAAGCAGCGCTGAGGCCTTTCAGGGGAATGAAGGACGCTGTTTGCAGACTCCACCATCCGGCACCCTCATTCCCCCCGAGCCTTTTGAAATGGGATTCCTTTTCATTTTTTTTCAGCCAGCCCTCCTTCTGCTCCAGCTGCTTTTCACTTTGCAACAGGCCGCCTTTGCCGAGGCGTTGCTTTCTTCCCTCTGGACGGGAGGGGAGGACGAGGTTGGAGGTGTTCTGGCCGCATCGTGCCGGTTCAATTATCGCATTGTGTCCCATGGCCGGAGCGGTGGGGAGGGGGAGGGGGAGGGGGGAGGGGCTGGCGATGTGCAAGACTTCCTCGTGTCGCGGCGGCCCAATCCGGCCCGGACTTCCACCCAATTATCTCCTCCCTCCTCTTCCCTCCTCCACTCACTCTCTCCCTCCGCTCCCTCGCCTTCCCCTCAGCCTAGTTTTCCGCCCAATCCAGCCTTAGCACTATAGTGTTCAGCTACAAAAAGCCAGATGACATCCTAGCTCAAAAAGTCCCATCAGGGAACATATTGTGGAAAAGTCGGAGCCTCATAGGTCTCAAGGGTAGAGCAGTAGAGGATGCGCGAAGCATATAGGAGGGCAAAATTGCTGGGAAACAAGTTTGGAGAGCGGCTGAGCGCGTTTCGACAAACGCTGGCGCACATCCTCTCCTCCTTCCACCCCAGCCCAGTTCCAGTTTTCAATCCCCCATCCTCATTTCACCAGCCTTCCTCGCAAAAAAACTAGATTGATGTTACTACTCTGCTGAAAAACGGCACTCCTAGGTTTTTGGAGGATGAAAGATGTTTCTATCTGCTGCTGTGGGGGAAGCGGGGATTTGGGATTGGTTTGTAGCCAGGTAGCCAGGCCCGTCTGGCACTGCCAGCCTACCACTCTCATTATCTCATTACTCCCTGACAACCAGGCGCCTATTTTTAGCCTCTGCATGGCTTTCTGTCTTTTCACTGGCCGAAGTTGGGGCGATGATTGGGCCGCGTCATCTTCCCACTGAGTCATTGCATGACGCAGCCTTTGCAGAACCCTGTCTGGCGTTCAGCCTACTTAGTCTCCTTTGGCCAAAGATGCCAGACCACAAGTCCCCGTATTCCTGGACCTTCTCATCGTTTTAGGTCTCACTTTGGCTTCGAGACTGGTGCGACAGGGTGAAGAGGGTGACTAAGAGGGAGACGGGGTAGAAGGGGGGTCCCTCCACCCCGCTCCCGGACATTTCCGAAAGTTCAGAACACTCCCGGGGGTTTTTCTGAAGTGCTTGCGCCGGCTACGCCCTACTCCTGGTACTATTGTCAGTCCTTGGTACTCCACGACTTATGGTGGTAGCCGTAGTAGCTCCCTATCGGTCGCTACGGCCAAGATAAGCCTCCAAAAAAATTTTGGAAAAGGAAATTTCGGGCGGTCCCAAAAAGTAGTCAGGGAGTGTTCTGGCCCCAGGGGGGTGCATTGTAGGAAAAAAGCATGTGGCAGTGAGAGAGACTGCTAGTGGTGGTGGTTTTTTCAAAGAGGTCTCCCTCCCTCACTCACCCTGCAACTGGTTGGCAGGCGGCATCTTGGCCCCTCGGCGCCTCTCCTACACCCCTAGGCCTCCCTGACCTCGCGCACTCGTAGTGTCTCTTCATTCCTACGCGAGAGCAAGCCTCCCTCCCCCTCTCCCCTCTCACTCTCTCAAAAGCTACACCCACTCCCCCAGCTCCCTCTCATTCCCTCCCCCACCCCAGCTAGCGCCTTCCCTCCTTCACTTCGTCTCTCTCTGCCTACATTGAAAGGGGAGTGAGTGTATGTGTGGTGGTGTGTGTATGCCCTGACGAAAGCTTAGGAGGCCGCACATCCACTTTTCGTGTCCCCGCTCTCACTTTGCGCCCTGAGGCCCTGTTTTTTGGCCTCTCTCCCTTCTCCTTGACCAAGTGCTTCTGTGTTTTTGCTTTTTTCCTCCTGGCCAGAGCAAGGAGGTTGGTCAGATGGGAGATGCGGGAAGGAACCGGTGTGTCCCAGGATTTCTTAGACGCCGAAAATGGCCAATGTCAGCGGAGATTTGCGAACGCATCTTTCGTGCGCTCTGAGGGTCTTTGCTGTTCTCAAAATGAAGCGCGCGGGGGGCGTTAATGAAGGTAGGAGGGGATGGCGGATATTTCCGGCGCGATGCGTGCATGCACGCACAGGGGGTATCGAGGAAGATAATCGGGTGGAGGTGTTGGAAAGGCTAAGATGGTGGTGTTTCAATTTCTCCCGGCCTTTTTTTTACTCTGTCTTTTTCGTGTAGCCATCCGCCTTCCATGCACGCTGGCTCATTGTGTCATTCTGGAGTCTGGACACTACCTCTAGGATGATGATAGTGATGTCATAGGTTTGCTGCGTTTTTGGGCCTGCAAATATTTTGACGAACAGCTGAGAGGATTCGCTGGTAGGCGGCAAAGGATGAGGTGCTTGAGCAGCTGTGTCAAGCAGCTGTCCATGGGACAGCGCTCCAAGATGAGCCACTCCATGGCTTCTCGAGTGTGACGCCATATTCTGAGCGCGATCCTTTGCCTGTGCCTCTCAGACAGTGACGCTAATTCTGTCATTGCAGCGATGACCTGGCAGACATGGGCGCGGCGCATTTCGCGGCCACTGTTCGGGAGCTGAAAGCTCGGAAGCCGGAGCTCCTCGTCGAGTGCCTCGTCCCCGACTTTGCCGGCGATGAACAGCGCATCACGGTGCCCTCCCAAACCCTTTCTTTCCTCCAACTGACCAGCCTCCCTCAAATGTTTCTTCCCAAGTTGCAAGGTCCAAGAGGCGGTGTTTTTTGGGCAGGGCCGGGGATTACGGGGCATTAGGCGCCACGCGGCGCCGGGCACGAAAGAGGGCGGGGATGGGAGGGCTGGCTTTGGGAGGCAAAAGGCTGAGCCTGGGATGGGCAGGAGGGAGTGGAGGAGGAAGAGGGCAGGAGGGAGTGGAGGAGGAGGAGGGCAGGAGGGAGAGGTGGAAGGCTGGTTTCCAGGGGAGCAGGGCGCTGATGCGTGAGGAGATGAAGGAGAGGTGTGTTGCTAGATGCTGGCGCAGTCGGGGCTGGACGTGTTCGCGCACAACGTGGAGTGCGTTCGCCGCCTCAGCCCCGTGGTTCGCGACCGACGCGCAGACTACGATCAAACCCTTAGGGTGCCCTCTATTTTCAAGACCCCCTCCACCTCCACTATGGGGATAGTAAAATGATTTGAAGGTGCTACGGTTGGCGAAGACGGTTGTGCCAGGACTGCTGACCAAGTCCTCCATCATGGTCGGCCTGGGCGAGGAGGTGGAGGAGGTACGGCAAACCATGCGCGATCTGAGGGTAAGCCTCCAGCTCCCCTCTTCCTCTCCATCTCACTCTCACCTTTAGTCCAGCCCAAGTCTTTTCTCCGATGATTGATGTCGGCGATAGATCATTGAGCAGGGTTGCTGGTGGTGGTCCCTTTTTCTCGCACCACCCGTACATTGCCTGCGCCCATCTGGCCAATTGCTGGTCGACCGTTCGAACTCCACTCCGCCGCGCATGCATCTTCGAACACTTCCCTTTTTGCAGGGAAGGCCCCCTTTAGAGAAGGCCTATTAGGGGAAAGGGCGATGTGTGGTGCAATTGCAACACGGAGGGGCGGCCTGTTTTTCCACCCCCTCGCCCTCCCACCTGCCCGAAAGAGAATTAGACGGATTGAGAGCTTCCATTTTCGCCCCGCAACTTCCTTTCTCTCCACTCAATATCCTCCAGATGGACAGGGCAGGAAATCAGCAGGCACACTTTTTCCCCCACACTATGCCGCGGTCAATCATTCAAAGAGCGATGATGTCCCAGTGTGCAGTGGGCCATTAATGAAGTCTGATGCGCACTGACACTGTCCACCCACCCCCTTCTTCTCTGCACCTAGAGCAAGAGCATCTCTGTCCAGGATGCGGGCGTGGACTGTCTGACAATCGGGCAGTACATGCAGCCGAGCAAGCGACACCTGCTGGTGAAGGAGTACGTGCGGCCGGAGGTTTTTGCGGCCTGGGAAGCGTACGGGCAAGAGCTCGGCTTTGCCTACACCGCCGCTGGGCCACTAGTCAGGTTCTCAGACTGCCCCTTTTTCGGCTGCCTAGGCAACCGAAAGGATGTTGTTAGCGGTGATAATGGGATGCAGAGTGAAGCTGAGTATGATAAGTAGGAGGGGGGTGGGCGGGTTGAAAAACAGGCATTAGGAAGGCTTGGCGGGCTTCTGTTGCCCAGGGCAACCGTTTCCTCTTCGCCGTCTAATTAGACAATTTCGTAATAAAAGCATTCCTACCTGGTCATCAGATGGCCTGTTTCACTCGTTATTCGCGCTAATTGGATTTCTCAACTTGCCAAAGGTCACATAGCCTCACCTTTGCCTGAGGATCTAATTTGTAATCAGCCTCAAGCCTTTACTCCGCCAGTTTGCAGATCCAGCTACAAGGCGGGCGAGTTTTTCATCAGCTCTCTGCTGAAGTCAAGACGAGGCGAGAAGTGATCGATCACAGCTATTTCTCCTTTTAGCTATTTTCTTTTTGTCAACCATTGCTCTTTCATAGGCCTAGTAAACTTTTATACCACCAGTCTTTGCATTTTCCCGACAGATTGTGCGCCTGTCGCATGGTTACCGATGATACTCAGCGGCCTTTCTCTTCTGAGCGCGCTCTACCTGCGCTCTAGGACACGTCAGCCTTCTTTTCAACCCGGCCCTTTTAGCCGGCTATGCTTCTCCCGCCCAGCCTCCTTGTTTGAAGAAGCCTTGCGCGACGCGCTCTGCCCCCCTCGCCCCTAAGCCTCCATTCCGGCTAATTGAGGCTTTGTGCTCCGGGGCTTCCCACTTCCGATTTCCATGAGCTAAGCTGGAGCTAAATTGAAGAAATAGCAGAAACATTAGCGCCGCAGAAAGGATAGCGAGGAAGCGATCGGATGGAACGGATAGGGGACTGAGAGAGGAGCCATGGCCAGGGTCGGCGGTCAACGCATCATTCGCGGCGACGCTCGCGTCACCTACCTCAAGCCAAAGTACTTTCATTCTTTTTACAAACTACATAATTGCTGAAAACGAAATTTGTTATTAAATTTGTTTCAACTGTTTGTTACGTTTTTGAAACTTTAAAATGTTGTTTTTCAAATTCTATAAAGTTTGGCGCAACAATTCTTTGATTTTTACCATATCGTAAATGTCTCGTTTTTCCGACACACTTTCTTCTTCAATGGTTCCGGGTATGCAGAAAGGAATTGTTCTGAGGTATGCAGTACTTAGTAAGCCTGGGCTGGACGGAGGCATCTTCCTGGTGCCCTCCTCCATCATGGGCCAGCAGAAGGGCTACCCGGACATGAACACCATGCTGCATCTCAACGACATCGTCAAGTTCGAGGCAGTGCCCCAGGAGGAGAAGAACGGCATCAAGTGGCAGGCCTTGGACGGATCCGTTGAGATGCTCAAGTCCCCCATCTCATCCCCAGAGGCTGTCAGGGCTGAACCCTGGCGCTGTGCAGGAGAGCGGAGGAGGTGGAGTGGAAGGACGGCGGGGTGATCAGCTACCTGGACGAGCGGACGGGTCAGTTCGGCTTCATCGAGGGCGCCAAGGGCTCCGTCTGGTTCAACGCCAACGTCGTCCGCCCAGAGACCCGCGACGTCACCAAGGCCTTCAAGAAGGGCCAGCAGGTTTCTTTGCACACCTCCCCCTTCTCATCCCTCCGATCCTCACTTCGAGCGATGGACACAGGTGATGTTCGTGGCGATCGAGAACCATGCGACGAAGAACCAGTGCAAGTACCGCGCCACGCTTGTCCACGCTCGCTCCTGGCGGAAGCCGGAGAAACAGCGCTGGCCGGGGCTTGCAGCCGCCAAACTGGCTCCCGCTACCTCCCCAGATCCCATTCAGGTATCCCATTCTCTTTGTGCCCAGGAGGATCCTTGGTGAAAGGGCTGGTTGTTGGAAGGCGGTGAAGAAGAGCGGGGAGTGGTCGGAGGAAAGCAGCTCCAGAGACGGATCCCCCGGCCCTCTCACACCCGCCACCTCGCCCCCGCCTCCCATTCAGCCCCCGCCTAGGTTGCTAGGCCCATCCATTCCCCCCCCCCCTATCCAGTGCAGGGTCTCTGGCTAGGATGTAGTAGGCGCTGTGTGAAGCCTATGGTAGTCTGTGAATGGAGGAGATGAGAATGGGGTGTTGTTAGGACGCAGCCGTTGGACATCATCCTGAACACGGCTGGTAGACGGAACGAGGTGAGCTTCGCAGCCGCCGCTGCTAAGGAGCCCATCAACACCAGCCAATTCGATTACTGCGCCCCCTACTTCACTGATCCCTTCAAGAGCGCTCCACTCTACTCCGGTCTCTCATCATTTCCTTCCAATCGTTTCATCTAATCTCATCTCATCACTTCACCTCATCATTCTACACATCATTTCTACGACTCCAAATCATGTCTTCATTATAATTTTGGCAAACTATCAATACATTGACGAATTTTAGCCTGAAACAGAAAAGTTGGTTACTGGCTAACCTGCAAGCGAGTCTATAAATCTGTGAGGCTCATGAATGTTCAGCAATCCATAAGTGAGGATTTGCAGGCGAAGTTGCGACGTGGTCCCTGCCGGCCACCAACGCCTCGCTCATGGAATACTTCGCGCCCGGCCCCCGAGCCATCGACACCTCTTTGCTCGGTTCACCTATCCCCCCTTCTTCCCCCTAGCCCCCCTAACTCTCCTCCTGTGCAGAAAGCAGCAGCAGTCGCGGCGGCAGCCCCTTGAGCAGCCGTGACTCCGGCGCCCTGTCCGCCTCCAGCTCCGAGGAGGAGGCCGAGGACCCCGCCACCTTCCACTCCCAGCTCGACTTCCTCCAGCGCATCGCACACAAGCTCCTCGGCATCACCAACAGCCGCGATTGCCCCGTCTGCCGACCGCTCTCCACCACCGCCTCCTAAGCCCTCACCCCTCCCTCCCTCACCTCATCATTGCCTGCCTGCCCCCACCCTCCTCTTTTCTATTCCCCCCCCCCTCAAATCACCCTGAGCACATCAAAGCCAGTGTCTCGCGATCAGAAATTTGGAAGCCCTATTGTTTGGCCGGAGGAGCAGCTAGCTGTATACGCGCCATCTATTGTGGAACTTACTTTCGGAAAACGCTCTTGTCAGTCTGGAATTGCTTTAATCAAAACGATGAGAGGAAATGAGGCATCTCTTACGCCCTTATATTTGCCCCCTGACCCTTCCCCTATATCTTTGTCATCCTTTTTTGAAGGCCGCATTTTGTTTCCCCTAAAGTTGATCCAGGTTAGAGCCACTATTAGAAGTGAGCATTGCGTTAAGCTGCTGTATCTGCTGAAATTAGCTTTTTGCCCTTTCATGGCCACGTTGCACTGGATATTGCGCGCACTTTTTTCCATTCACCCTGCCCCTCCACGCTGATGGAGATTTTCGGCAACATCGTCTACGGATGGTGCATACATGTTGTTAATGCGAGAAATTATTGGCGCGTGAGCATTTGTGACATTCACGGTGCCCCAAGGCTGCTGCTGTACTGAAGGTAGGTACGCATCGTCTGGCCAGTGCACTCGCCACGCACTCCCCTTTTCCTTCTCCAATCCCCAGTCCAGCTGTCTCTTTTTCCTGCCTTTTCCCTCATCTCCCGCCCCCCTCCATTTCTCAGCTCAAACAGCCTCCAATTCGGCCTCCAACCTCTCGTCCTGAAGCAATGTTGACCAGATTAAAGCCTACTTCGACTGGCGCTCCGCTAGGACAGACCACTCTGGCCGCATACATAAGCAGACTGTCGAAGATCAAATCAGAGACAAAGAAGAAGGGCCGTGACAGCGGTGGCGAGATGGAGGTAGAGGCCCGTCTTACCAGACCCGGCGCCGTCTACCTAGCCGGCGAGGTCCGTTGCCCATAGCCACTCAGGCCCCTAAGGATAGACGCAGTATGGAGTGGTGTGTAGGGCGTGGAGGTGGAGGTGACGGTGCGTCGTTCGGAGCAGGCCAGGGATTCGGGGCGATTGGCCTGGTGCTCCCTCCAGCTGCACTGCCAACGCCAGCTCAACTTCCACAGGGTGCGCCTGCCCGAAGCCGCGGCGTCCGACGATGCCCTGCAGGGCAACAACACCTCCTTCCTGCCCAACCGAGGTCTCTTTCCCTGTCCAACCTCCTAGGCCAGGAGGGGGCAGTGATGAGGAGAGGTTGAAGGGGAGCACGGGGAGATGGTGTTCTCCTCCAAGCCGCTCATCCTCTTCTGCGACCTGGAGCTGAGGCCGGGCCAGCGGAAGGTCTTCCGGCACACTGAGCCCCTGCCCGCCGAGGATCTCCCGCCCTCCTTTCGGTCCACAGTCCTCTGAAGCCGCCTCCCAATCTGGACGCAAAGGTGGCACAGGGGGCATGCGGTGAAGTACCTGTACAAGCTGACGCTGGGCGTGCAGGACCTGAACGCTCCGGTGCGCCTGCTGCGGATCCCCTTCCGCGTCCTCGTCCTCTCCGGCCTGTCCCTCGTCTGTCTGGATGACCAGAGCCTGCGTCCGGCCAATCCTTTTCTGGAGAGCGGCGGAAGACAGGCCTCCATCCTGGACATCGCCACCCAGATCATCGACAACATCACCGCCATCGCCAATCGACGTGAGGCCGCCCTCAGCGCTAGAAGGGGGAGGAAGGGGGGAATGGATTGACAGAGGTGTACAAGGTGACCACGGGACGAGGCCAGGTCTGCACACTAAGCCTGCAAAGGAACAGCTTCAAGCTAGGGGACGAGGTGGTGGTGGGTCTGGACTTCTCCTCCGGGAGCGTGCCCTGCGTCCAGCTCTGCGCTTCGCTTCAGATGCTGGAAGAGGTTAGTCTGCTGCTTCAGTTCAGTATCTATGTCTTCTGCTAGTTCACATGTTTGAGGTAATGAGATTCTTCAATTGTAGTCATCAATTCTAAAAGACAAACTAGATACCTGCTGTTACTGCATCAACTGAGTGGGAACGACTCAGCCACTTGAACGCCAGTCAGTGCTCAGGGCAAAAATGGTGCGCTTTGTAACAGATCAGTGAGGAGTGTCGGGTGGGTCGGGAGTCGGCGGAGTCCCTGGCCACCACGGCCGCCAAGCGACACATCGTCACCCTTTGCGTCAAGAACACTCAGGTGTCGCCCTTTTGACTCTAGGTTGTGGCGGAGTCTGAGCGCTTGTCATTGCTTTCAGATCAAACTGCCCATTCCGCTCACCGCCACGCCCACATTTTTCACTAATATTGGTACTTTCAACGTCTGCCAGCAGCCATTAGCTCCGGCCAGCAGCCAGCAGCTCTGGCTCAATATCCCTGCTGCAAAGATGCTTTAGATGAGTCAGAAAAAACACATTTTAAACAATTGCAGTGCATCTGAAATGGCGCATCCATTTCGAGTTCGTAACCAGCGACAATGAGCACTTAGCCAATGAAGGTTGTTCATCTGCTTTTTCTCGTCACTGGAAGGCATTGCGGGAGCGTGAGTTTAAGCGGTGGAAGACGGTTCCACATGGGAGGCGCCTGGGAGCGTGGAGATCGAGACGATGGTGTGGGACCTGCCCATCAAGGTCTTCCCGGCCAATCCCCTCTTCGCCTGTCTCGGCTCAAACATCCAACCCGCCGAGGCCAAGTCCAAGCTATCCATCTCACTATGATCACCCCTCTTACTCTCTGCCAATTATTTTCCCAATTTGCTGATAGAAATTGGGTTTCCCATACTTGTTTGCACAGGCACTTGTTTTGATTTGCACCACCAAAAAGTATAGAAAAAGAATAAAACGCACTAAGCATGCCGCAAAACTCCCTAGGAGGTCGCATCAGGCGAATGCGCAGATTACGATTACTGGAGCAAGAGGCAGGAGATATCGCGGCGGGAGCACTGGGGTGGACCATAGCAAGGAGGAGTGGGGCAGGTGGCCATCACATCCCCGAGGTCGCGCATCCCACACGCTGCCCCCTCCCTTCCCCCCACATACACTTTGCCAATTAGGCCCCCTGCCTCTATATGTACGCCTTGGGCGCGCCCACACATACAGACACACTCAGTCCGTGCCAAATTGCCAGCCTCCTTGCCTAGCAATCTAGCAGGGCTTGTAGAGAGGCAGATTCAGCAGCACCTGCCATGGCCTGAGCCTGTCTGAGCTAGTCACGCCAACAGCAGGCAGAGAGAGACAGGTAGGCTCTCCTCCTCCCATCGATCGATACCGCCTCCTCCATCATCGATCCCCAGAGAGGACGACTCCGCCCCAATTACACCAGCCCTTGCGTGACTATGCCTAGCTTGCCCTTGCATCTGCAGAGGCCGAGAAAGTGCTGGAGATGTGCGAGGCGGGCGGGAGTCGGCCGACAGACATCCTGGCAGAGTTGAGCGGGATGACGGACTCCGTGATGGGTCGGCTGCTGGGCGCCGCCGGCGGGGACTCCGTCGTCCCTCCCACCCCGCCCAACAGCCTGCCCATCGCCTCCCCCGCCGGCCTCCCCACCGCGGCGGCCCCCGGCCAGCTGACACCCTCCAAGCGCGGCCCCGGCCGCCCCCGCAAGGACCCCTGGGCCCCGTCCGTGCCTAGAGGCGGCGGCGGCGGCTCCCTGCGCGGCATGCACAGCGGCGGGCGGGCTCGCATCAAGGCACACATACGACTGGGACGCTCGGCGGGCGCGGCTGGGATGACCATGCGCATGGGCTCCGCGCCAGCCGCCAGCCCCTCCACCGCCAGTCCCTCCTCCTCAGCGCCCGGCATCTGGGACATACTCCAAGGTTCCCTGCCTAGTTTGGCATTAGAGTCGGTTTGCTCACTCTGGATTCTTGCCTGGTCATTTCAACCAGCAGCTGCGAATGAACTGCAGCCTGACTGAAATTTCCGCCAGAATGCAGAAGGCATGGAAGATGATGCTGGTTTCGGGTCCTGGAAGCCAGCATCATCTTTCATGCCAAAAAGAATGAATGCCACTGCTCAGTGCGTCATGTTTCTGGGCTGGACTGAGTAATGGTGTGGTTGTGAGGTAGCGGTGAGCCGCCGGCGAACACGGGGGATGCGCAGCTGGGCGCTCGGGAGCGGTGCGGCTCCTGCTGGCTGACGGGGACGAGCCAGCTTGGGCAGGGAGAGCTGGGGCTGCACCCCCTCACCTCCTCCTTCACCAGCCAGGACGCCGCCGCCCTCACCCAAGCCCCCATCCGACGCCCGGAGCCTCTCAGCACCGGCAGTCAGCCTCTCACCAAATTTCGGTTTCCTACCTCAGTCCATCTGCCATCTGCGGACATTAGGAAATATAATAAGCAGGCCTGTGTCTGAAAGCTTGGCATAAAGGGTTCTAGAATCTACAATCTATAGCTTTCCACCCTCATAAAAAATTTAATAATTTCCATAATCTTTGCTGAAACTAAACTCAACTAACCTTTTTAATCTGAAAACAAAAAGCGATAGAAAGTGTAGGCCCATTTGCAGGACGAAGGCGGAGCTGGAGGCTCTGTTCCAGCGCGGCGAGATCTTCGACGAGATGGAGATCGTGGGCCTGCCGGACGACGTGGCGGCAGAGGAGGTCCTGGGGGGCTTGGAGGGTGGGAAGGGCGTCCGGGCCCACTACGCCTGCGTGGCCTGGGCGGAGGGCGTGGAGCCGTTGGAGGGTGACGAGAACCGCCTCGCCGGCGTCGACGCCGCCCTGGCCAAGGCCCTGCGGGAGGTCTGCGCCGGCTGCGGCAAGCTCGGCGCCACCGTCGCCTGCCGCTGGCCGGACTGCGGGCGCCGCTTCCACTGGCCCTGCGTCCATGCCTACGGCGGATTTGTGGCCGTCCAGAACGTCCTCTTCCTCTGCCCTGACCATGCTGATAAGTACGCCCTTCATGCGCCTTTTATAAAGCTTCCATACTGATCCGATTACGACCCCTCCCAGGGCGACTTTTGAGCGAGCTCATTAGCAAAAGTTTTCGCCTGCATGAGTTCATATATCCAGGCTCATTTTTTGAGCAGGGCAAAAAGAAAAAGAATGTTGCATTAGGGCGATGAGCTGTGCTAGCGTGAGAAGCAGTAAGAGATGGAGGGATTGTATTGAAGGCAGGAAGAGCTGGTGTCGAGCGAGGCGGGTGGAGCGGCGCGGTGCGTGAAGTGCGGGAGCGGGGGCGGCATCGCGGGCGGCTTCTTCTGCACCACCTGCGGCCTCCACATCCACGCCGCCTGTCTTCAGCCCCCAGTCAAGCCCTCCATGAAAGTACGCGCCGGCTGGCAATGCCCCGACTGCAAGGCTTGTCAGCAGTGTCGGTTACCTTCCAAGCCCCCTCTCCTGTCCAGGGACTGAAAGCCGTCTCTCTGACACTGCAGAAGACCGGAGGACGAGCAGAAGATGCTGGTCTGCGACGCCTGCGACAAGGGCTACCACACCTACTGCATGCAGCCGCCCATCTCCACCATACCCAAGATCGGCTGGCGTTGCAAGGTCAGACCTTTAGGTGTGAGGTGTGAGAGGAGAGCAGGTAAAGGCGATTGCAGCAATGCCGTCAGTGCAAGGACTGCGGGAATCGGTCGCCGGGAAACGGGCACTCCAGCCGCTGGCACCGTAACTACACCGTCTGCGACTCCTGCTACCAGCAGCGCAACAAGGGCCTCACCTGCCCCGTCTGCGACCGCGCCTACCGCCAGCAGAAGCAGAAGACCATGGCCCAGTGCTCCCGCTGCCGCAAGTGCGTCCACCCTGAGTGCGACGCCGACGCCCGCCCCGGCCTCTACGACTACCTCTGCCCTCCCTGCAAGGCCGGCCATCCCCCCACCCCCTTCCCCGTACGCGCCGCCCGCGTCTCCGCCTCCCCCTCCATGTCCTCTTCCTTCGACCCCGACTACGAGCCCGACGCCGCCGACCCCGCCTTCTCCCGCCTACCCTGGGGCAAGGCCGAGCCCCTCGACCCCGCCGCCGCCCCCCAGCACCTCCAGCAGCCCCACTCCGCCCTCTCCGGCACCGAGAGCCCCGTCTCAGAGCTGGGGCCCGGCTTCGGCGACGACCTACCCTTCACCGACGACCTATTCCCCTCGGAGGCCGGCGAGGCCAGCAACCTGGAGGCCCCCTTCCCCGACCCCGCCGCCATCTCCGTCCCCAACGCCCCCGCCGGCCCCGTGCACGTGACCTCGGGGCGCGGGCGGCGCTCCACGGCCTCCGGCAAGGACGCCTCCTGCTGGAGCCGGAAGAAGCCCGGCGTCGGCGGCCGGCGCAGCCGCAGCTCCGTCTCCGGCCTCGGCAAGGGCGGCAGCTCCTCCGCCGGCCTCTCCGCCGGCCGCCCCCGTCGCGGCCGCCCGCCCCGCTCCGCCCCCAGCATCGTCTCCGAGGAGGACGCCGCCTCCGCCGCCAGCACCTCCGACCCCCCCGAGAAGGACAAGGAGGACGACGAATACGTCCACACAGTCGTCGTCACCGATGCCGGCGACGCCTTCACCGCCAGCCAGGACCTCTGCCTCATCTGCGGCGCCCTGGGCAAGCCGGGCAGTCGGGAGGGCCAGTTGGTCGGCTGTCGGCAGTGCGGGCAGGCCTACCACGCCTACTGCGCCAACGTGAAGCTCAACCGGGCCGCCGTCCTCCGCCGCGGCTGGCGCTGCCTGGACTGCACCGTCTGCGAGGGCTGCGGCTCCGGCCAGGACGAAACCCAGCTCCTCCTCTGCGACGAGTGCGACCTCTCCTACCACATCTACTGCCTCCAACCGCCCCTAGAGGCCATCCCCCGCGGAGCCTGGCGCTGTGCCTGGTGCGCCAAGTGCCAGCGCTGCAACGCCGCCCTGCCGGAGATCGTGCGCGGCGGCAGCGGCGGGGCTCAGACGGAGCCGGGGGCGGCGGCGGGCCTCTGCGCTGCCTGCACCTCGCTGACAGCCTGCCCCAGGTGCAGGAAGGCCTACGAGGAGGGCCAGCTGATCATCGCCTGCTCCGCCTGCAAGCGCTGGTCCCACGGCCTCTGCGAGGAGCTGGTGGGGGAGGAGCAGCTGGAGGCCGCCGCCGACCGCGGCTTCCACTGCGCCGCCTGTCGACCTATGGGCGCCCATCCCCTGTCGCCCTCTGGCCTCGGCGGTCTGCCGGGGCTGGGGCGTCCGGATGCCTGCCAGCCCGTGGAAGGCGTCTGCCTCTCGCGCTTCGGTTATGCGGCTACTCAGGAGCGCCCGTTGCCTGCTCTCCCGGCACCGCCCAGTCACCCTGCCTACCCTCCGAGGCGCCAGCACTCTACCGTTTGCCCTTTCTCATTCTTTTAGCTATTTCTCTTGTTATCACTTCAACTTATTCTTTATTTCTCTTCAACATTATTTCTCTTATTTGAGCATGGACTGGTTTGCAGAGTCTGAGCCGCATGGACTCCATGGACACGATCGGGGACACGATCAACCAGGTGACGGCGGCTGTGAGCGCCCTCCCGCCCGCCGGCATGGAGGCGGAGGAGAGCGTGGACGGGGAGAACAGCATGGACGGCATCGTCTCCCCCAGCCCCTCCCACACCCCCACCCTCCTCAGCCCTGTCCCGGAGGACAACCTCGGAGTGCCCAGCGTGGGCCGGGGACGCGGTAGAGGCCGCGGCGGGTGGGGCTCCCGCGGTGGGCGTGGGCGGGGCCTGGCGCACCGGATCGGCATCGGCGGCTTCGTCGTCCGCCCCGTCCGCCACCGCACCGGCTACTACGCCCAGGCCGCGGAGGCTGGCGGTGGAGAGGGCGGGGAAGGCGGGGAAGACGGCGGCGCTGGAGAGGCGGGGCCGGACGGTGTGAAGAAGCGGCGGAGGCGCAGTCGCAAGTGCCCCCTCGAGGACAACTATCCGGACCAGATTCGAGTGAATCTTTCTTTCTGCTAGAGGGGGCCGGATAGGAAGAGTATGTGTGTGTGAAAGAAGAACGCTGAAGAATAAGAAATACAGGGTTTATTTTGCGGGTGACATCATCAGCCAGTGCCATTATCGATAAGTTTCAGGCTTTTTCTAGCAGCTGTTCCTGAAGCGAGGCTTTTCTGAATCGCCACAAATTTCACAGGCCTACAAATCTAAATCAAAAAAACTTTTTCAACATATCCTCTACCTATCAATTTCACTAGGACTGACTGCTTTTTCATCCTTGTGTCTTAGGAACCGTCAGCATGGCTTGTTGCAGAATGCGTTCTTCGGGCAGTCGTTCCTGATGGGGGCCAAAGTGGCGCTGGGTCCGGACGTGGAAGGGCCGCAGTTGGAGGAAGTGTCTAGAGCAGCGGGGCCGCGGAGGGACGAGGCCGCCGCGGGGGCCCAGCTGAGCCGCATCGCCGTGGAGACGATGAAGAAGCAGGAGGCCGCCGCCGACGCCGCCGCCGAGGACGAGTTCATCAAGGAGCTCATGAAGGACCTCGACGGCGTCGGCGGCGCCATCGGCGACATCGGCGACGCCGACGACATGAAACACCTCATCGACGCCATGATCAGCGAGGAGGGCGCCGCCACCGCCGCTCACCACCAGCCTCACCCGCCCCAACACCACCAACACCACCAGCACTCCGCCGGCAATCGCGACAGCCCTGCCGAGCCTCATCCCGTTCCCGGCATGAGTCTGTCCGCTCTGGACGACTATGTGGAGCCCAGCAGTCAGCATCAACAGCCTCCCCAACCACCGCCTCACCAACCTCACCAGCAGCGCCAGCCACCCATGGCCATGGTTCCTCCCGGCTCCCGAGCCCCTCTTCACCATCAGCCATCGCAGCCAGCCCTGTCCCACCAACAGCAGCAGCAATTCCACCCTGCCTACCCCGCTCAGGCCCCAGCCGCGGCCAGCCAACCAGCGCCCTCCCGCCCTCCGCCGCCCCAGCACCAGGCCCCCAACAGCGGCGGCTACACGGAGGACGGCGGCGTCCTCCTCGACGACCCCTTCCTGGCCGCCAAACGCGCTCAGGACGTGGGGCTGAGCAGCCACTTCAGTCGACCTCCACCTCCTGCCCCCGCCCCTATCCCACCTGCCCCCGCCGCCCTCTCCGTCCCTCCAGCTGCTGTAGCGGCGCCGTCGGAGGCCGGGGACAAGGACACGGGGAGCGGGCAGACGGAGCGCTGGGAGCAGGACGAGCCCCTGGGCACGAAGGCCACCATCGCCGCCGTCCTCTACGCCAACACCACCCATCCCTCCCTCCGCATCGAGTACCCCGCCTGGCCGGACCGCGCCAAGCAGATCGCCAAGCTCTGGCGCAACCTGCCCATCGACCAGCGCAAAAGCTTCGTCCAGAAGGCGCGCGACAACCGCGCCGCCGTCCGCCAGGCAAAACAGGCCGCCGGCACCCGACGCCCCTCCTCCCGATCCTCATCCTCCCCCGCACCCCCGCCCCCAGCCTACCCCGCCAACACCCCCTCCGCTGCCGGAGGCTTCCCCCAGCCCGGCTACCCCCAGCAGCAGTCCGCCTACCCACCCGGCCAGCCCATGCCGCAGCAGCACCCCTACTACCAGCAGCAGCAGCAGCAGTCGCGACCGCCGTTCCCCGGCGGCTTCCCGGCGCCGATGAAGACGGACCCCTTCAAGGTCCCCCACCCGCCCTCCGCCGACCTCGCCTGGCAGGCCGACGTGAAGCTGGAGCCGGGCAGCCAGCGGCCCTCCGGCTTCGAGGAGCTGCTGGAGCAGGAGCGGCGGGAGCAGGAGCGCGGCTGGCATCAAGCCCACCAACACCAGCTACACCAGCAACAGCAGCTCCAGCTGGCCCCGGAGCAGCAGCAGAGGGCCCAGTTCGTGCAGCAGCCGCCGGCAGTGCTGCAGGACGCCAAGTACCGCCAGCTGATCGCGGAGCTGGAGGCGGACCACGGGAAGTACGAGAGCTTCAACGACGAGCTCCAGAAGCTGAGGAAGCAGAAGAAGAACCTGGCCGCCAAGCAGAGACAGCTGAAGAAGCAGGGCACCGGATGTCTGTCGCAGGAGGAGCTGGGACTCATGCACCAGCTCGCCAACTCCATACAGTCTTGGCTCAAACAGGTACCCATGTCGCTCTCTCCAAAATCTCGCTCACTACTTCGCTTCTTTCTGCTTGTGTTCTAAATAACTTTTATCTTCTTCTACTAAGTAGACATAAATAGAGTGCACTTCAGTTGATTTTTAGAATTTTCAAAATCCATAATTTTCAAAAAAGAATTATTTTTTTTTGAAAATTCTAAAATACATCACAAAAGGAAATTTTTCTTCAAAATTATTAATTTTTGAAAAACATGCTTGCCATTTTTCATACTCTTCAATTTGTTAAAAATTGAAAACACAGTGCCATTTCAGGTGGAGCAGAGCAAGCGAAATGTGAAGCACCGCGAAAGCCAGCTGACAGAGTACGAGGCACAGAAGGGCATCAGTCCTGATCAACGCCCCCTGGAACTACGCAACCTCCTCGCCGGCGCTCGCAACTCACCCTCTCCTTCACCCG
>JASANA010004605.1:0-21514 GCA_030248095.1 Ptycholaimellus sp. GST1_10
TACTTTGATTTTGAATTATTTACGAGAGGAAAGTTTGCATTGGATGATAAAACGGGCAATGGCGGGTGTATAAGAACGAATACCGACTTTTCCTTATAACAAAGTTATAGTTGATTAGTAGCAGCCTTAACCATTTTTGCGCGGCCGTAGGCCGCCTGCCGCGGAGGGCAGGGCAGTCAGAGCTCCGGAGGCCGAAGGGCATGGGTGCGGAGGCCCCGGAGCGTAGCCTAGCATGCGAAGCATGCTAGGCGAAGCGTAGGGGCCGTAGCACCCGTGCCCGGAGGCCGGAGGAGCTCTGGCGCCCTGCCCAAAGCGGCGGGTGGCCAAGGCCCGCTTATACAGTTACCCCATTTTTCGTCCGTCTGTCCGCATATATATATCTATATATATATATGTGTGGTTCCAGAGCCCGGACTCAACGGTTTTTCAACCAAATTGGCTGAAATTTGGTATGAAAGTCCGTCTGGGTGGTGGGTAGGAGGGTTTTTCTGGGCATGGTCTAATTTTTATTTGTTCTGGAATTATGGTCCAAAAACCTTGAAAATGGAGACCTTAAAATTCGAAAATTTTTCGAAAAATTGTATTTAGCATTTATTAATCATTAATTTATAATTTTATTATTATTTATTATTTAAAAAGACCTCAGAAACCAAAACTAGACCTAGACCAATTTGTTACTTTTTACTTGCTTGGGTTATTTTAGAATTTCTAGAGCCGAAATGCTTATTGCTCAATTCATTGCTTAACAAGGTGGACAAGGCCGCGCATCTAGTGGCGATAGCCGATAATACCTTGTTTTTGGAACTATTATACTTTTAATTCGAAGTAGTAGAGTGCTTTGAGTGATTTAACCAACTACCAATTGGGTTATGTCAATTTTGCATTAGCGTGCGAATTAGTTTGGTTCAAAAGTCGAGCCGTTGAGAAAGTGAACCGTCGAAAAGACAAAGTAAGAACAAAAGATCCCATGCCCTAAAAGCATAAAGTTTGCGCCAGATAACGTCACTCCTGAAACCGGGATGCAAAACCGACGGAAAACAAATTTCAAAGACCAATCGTACAGCAGAATACAAATTCCAAAGGCTGGCGAAGTCATCCGAACCTCGAGTCGAAGCACATTCCAAGCAAAGCGAAGGCTAGGAAATCCTAGCTGGAGACGACGAGAAAAAAGGAAAAAGAAACAAAAGGTTCAGGTGCCCTCAGGACTGGAGCAGAAAGCAAGGAGGGCAAAAACGGCATATTGGATGGTGGGTGTGTCTAGAGCTTCTTTCGGTTGAAGAGGGGGCCGCCGGGCGGGCGGTGGATTGATTTGCGAGCAGAGGTTCCGGGGCGGCGGGCGGCGGGTGGCTGGTTGGAGTCGGGCGGTGGAAGGTCGGGGGTGTCGGCGTGCTGGTCCCCGTCGGCCCAAACGATGGGCTTGCGGATGCGGACCTTGGGGGGGTTGGCGGCGCTGGTGGACGGCCCCGAGGAGGTGGACGGTTCGTCCTCCACTGCGGCGGCCTCCTTGTTCGCGTCGCCGCTCATGGCCTCGCTCTCATCCACACCGCCCGGAGCCTCGTCGCCCGGCAGCTGCGGCTGCTGGCTCACCACACCCTCAATCATTCTCTACCTACTTCAATCATCTCTCCTTTCCATCCAGTCTGATTCAACTTGGTGGATGATGGAAACATGGACAAGCATCTGCCGTTCCTCCTATCACCTCTATGGTATAAATAAAGTGAGAAGAAGGTGATGTGAGACCTGTGGCGGAGCTTGAACGGTGGAGGAGGCGCCTCCGGAGTCGGAGTCGATGCCCTCGTCGGGCGGGGAGGCGGCGGGGCGGTTGAAGATGGAGCTCTCGGGGACGTGGCGGACGTTGGAGGAGGAGCTGGGGACGTGGGGTGGGGCGTCCAGGAAGGCGCTGGGCCCTGCCGGCACGATCCCGTCCCCGGACGGCAGCATCTCCTCTCCGCACACCTCTCCACCAGCCTCTCCGGAGGACTCTGCCGCCGCCAGCGCCTCGCTGAACGAGAACTCACCGCGAGACGCCTCCTTCAAATTGGGAGTGATGAGGAATGGAGAAGGAGGTATATGGAGGAAGTGGGTACTTCTTCGATGATCTGAACGTCGTCATCGTCGTCGTCGTCATTCTCGTCGCCGTGGTCGAGGTCAGAGCCGGTGCTTTCCACGACGTCGTTGGGCTCCTCATCCTCGCTCTCCTCCTGCTCCACCGCGTCCACGTCCTGCTCTGCCTCCATCATGCCTGCAACCAAAACCCTCCTCTCCCTCCTCCCTTACTTTCTCTCAGATGAGGAAGGCGACTTTGTAGATCCTCAGGCTCAGCAACGCCTTCGTCGTCGGAGGACTCTCCCTCCGTGGGCAGAGGGGCCTCATCCCCGTCCTCTGCACCCGGCAGCCCACCAGCGAACTCCAACTCCACCCCAGAAGGCCCGCCGGCCTCCGATGCCTCCCCGCTGAACGGCAGCACTGGCTCCGACGTCGTCACCTCAATTCTTCCTCTTTCCCCTCTCACCCTCTAACAACCTCTGATTACCTGCTCAGGGCTGCTGGAGCGCAGACGCTTGTCCGGCGAGAGGTTGGACGAGGAGGTCCCTGGAGCCCCGCCCAATGGACGCTTGCGCCCCAACAGCGGACTGTTGCTTGAAGCCGAGGCGGTGCCAAAGATGCTGCGCATGGGCGCGTTGGTCCCCGGCCCAGCCGAGACCCCGTCGCTGGACGGCTCCGGGGCAGGCTGCTGCTGTGGGTGCTGGGGGGAGACGACGGCGTGGGGGACGGGCGGGGGGTGGATGGAGGAGGTGGAGACGGCCATGTGCATGGGCTGGACGGCGGCCTGGGCAGGGGGGCCGGAGGAGATGGTGGAGGACTGGTCGGGCAGCGTGGGGCCGGGGCTGACGGAGGGTGGGACGAGCACTGCCTGACGGACACGGCCGCCGGTGGGCGGGACGGAGGCGATGGGCGGTGCATTGCGGCGGAGGCCGCGAGCGCCGAAACGGGCGCCTGGTTGAGGGAGGGCTTCGTCGGAGGGGGCGGCGGGGCTTTGGGAGGGCTGTGGTACCACTGGGGCCACCATGGGCCCGCTTTTCTCCTCCTCCCGTCCGGCGGCTGCCTCTGAGCGAGTGCCCGCCTCTGCTGCCTGCCAATTTTCAGCTGATGGTCTATTCATCTTGTTTCATCAAACAGATCAATGAATAGCTTGCTATTTGGCGAACAGAAAAGATGAAGGATGATAGAAAGAATGAAAGTAAAAGTGGGACCTGTCGTCGCTGCTGCAATCCCTGTACAAGGTTGAGTCGTCGCTTGGTCTCGTCCAGCTCCCGTTCCAGAGCCTGGCTGTTGGCCAGCTTCTGGCGCAGGCCCTGAATCTCCGTCGTGAGCTTGGCCTTCTCCTCCGTCACCTCCTTCAGCTTCAGCCCCACCGAGACCAGCCCCTCCTTGGCCTTCGTGCTGGCCGTCTCCAGCAGACTCAGCCGCGTATTGAGCTCCAGGCGCTCCGCCTCGTGCTTCTCCTTCGCCTGCTCCAGCTCCTGGGCGGCGGCCGTGAGCTTGGTCTGGAGCTCCTGCTTGGCAGCCTCCAGCTCCTGGGGGATGCTTTCGTTGGAGGCGGATTCGGAGGGGCCGGAGGCTTGAAGGCCGCCCTTCTTGACCCGCTCCTCGCTCTCCTTGTACATCGTCTTGTACTTGATGGCCAGCTGGCGGGCTTGGGTGAGCGTCTTCTTCTCCTTGGCCAAGTCCGCCTCCACGGCCTCCAGCTTCTGGCTCAGGTCGATGGCCTTGGAGGCCCCGTCTGCGGCCTCCGCCTCCAGACGCTCCTTCTCCTTCTGGGCGGCCAGGGCGGCGGCCTCGAGGTCGGACTGGGCGGCGGCCAAGGCCGGGCGAAGCTTGGCCAGTTCTTCCATTTGGGCCTCCTTCTCCTTCAGCTCCTTGCGCAGCTCCAGGACTTGGGCGGATTCCAGCTGGGCCCGCTGGGCTAGCAGCTCTTCGTGACGCTTGCGCCAGGTCTCCACGTCCACGCTGCGAGTTCCCAGCTCCCGCTTCACGCGCTCCGTTTCCTGCTCCGTCTTCTGCTTCTCTGCAAAAACCAGGCTCTATATTTTCTGCTTTTCCGCTTGTTTGCTTTTATGAACCGATGGAGTGAGTTTATCAACATGATCGCTGCCAGCCTAAGATAATGATGACAAATTATGACTGTTTCTGGAACGTTACTTACTTTACAACGGGGACTTTTGAAGGATAGAAGTTAGAGCAGAAAAGAAATGAATTCCATACCTGCCTGAAGGGCGGCGAGTTTATCCTCGAGGTCGGCGGTGGTCAGCTTGTGTGCAGCGAGGTCGTTCTGGAGGCCGTCCACCTTGTTGCGAAGGATGGCATTGGCGCCGGAGACCGCTTTCAGAGTGTCCAGCTCTTTCAGCAGTTTCGTCCTCTCCGCCGTCGTCTCCTCCAGCTGGGCCTCCAGCGCCTTCGCTTCCATCAACTGCCCCTGCAACAATCATCTCTCCCTTTTCCCACTCACCAATGAACATTCAAAGCAACCTTGAGCTTGCTCAGTTGCTCCTCCAGCTGGGCGTGACGGTCGCGTAGACGAACGACCTCCACACTGGCGGCCGACTCTCGCTCCTCCGTCTTGGTCTTCTCCTCCCGCAGGTGGCGCAAAGCCTCCAACAGGGCACTGGAGCTCTTCCCACTCAGATCCGTCTTCGCTTCCGATTCCTCGCCTCAAATCATCCTGTCTTCCATCTAGAGAAGAGGAATAGGAAGTAAGCATGCCTTCAGACTGGCCGGTGGCGGACTTCTCGTAGGCGGCGACGACGGTGCCGAGCTGCTCGATCTGGGCGTTGAGGCTGGCGTTGACCTTCTCTAGCTGGGTCTGGCGTTGCTCAGAGTCTGCGCGCTCAACTGCTACGGCGGCGTCTGCGGAGGCCTTGGTGGAGCGGAAGGTTTCCAGCTCTGCCTTCGCCTCTTCCAGCTCCCCCCTCAGCTTCCCCAGGCTTGCGGTCTGCGCTTCCAGCCTTGCCTCAAATTATGCGCCCTGATCTTTTGAAGAAAATAAAATATTCGTTATGCGAGCGAGCTGAGCCGTCACTTGTTCTCAATTTTACATCAACTACTCTTTAGATTTGGCATTTTACTTCAATTCTTTCGAAAAACAACTTGTTGAATCTTCCCGCAAAAATTCCTGACAAATGCAATTCCAAAGCCGAGAGAAATGATATTACCTTGATCTCATCGAAGTCGGCCTGGAGCTTGGCCTGGGCCGCGTTGGCCGCATCCAGGTCAGCCTGACGCTCCTGCAGTGTGGCAGTGGCCGCGTCCCGATCCCCGCGCACCTCCGCCTCTCGTGCCCTTAGCTCGGCCAGCTGGCTCTGGGCAGCAGCCGCAGCGGCCTCAGCAGCGGCAGCATCGCGGGCGGCGTCGGCGGCCAGGCGATCCAGGCGGGTCTGCAGGTCCTCGGCGGCCAGGCTGGCGGCCTGGAGTTGGCGCTGGGCCTCCGTCTCCCGCTCCAGGGCCGCGTCCCGGGCCCCGCGGAGCTTCTCTACTTCCTGGCGCAGGCCGTCCGCGAGCACCTTGGCGGTGTCCTTCTCCCGCTGGATGGAGGACTCCATGGAGCTGGACAGGCTTTCGTGGCGCTCGATCTCCTTGCGGGCCCGGGCCAGCTCCTCTGCCGTCTTCTCCAGCACCACCACCTGACAGCACATTTTCTTCGCTTCAACATTTCTCAAGAACTTGTTCATTGGTTTAGTCAATTTCTCAAGATCTAGTTAATTGGTTTAGTCAATTTCAGCATGTTTATTGAGAAGTTATTTTGGCCAGTTGAAAGAAATGGGGGGACCTTTTCGCGGAACTGAAGCTCGAGGAAGTTGAGGCGAGTTTGGAGCTGGTGATTCTCCTTCTGGAAGCGGTCGGTGGAGATGTCCTTGCTGGCGCTGCGCAGCTCCTCCAGCTCCACGCCCAGGGAGGCCGTCTTCTCCTCCGCCTCCTTCAGGGCTTCGCTGGACTCCTTGCAGCGGGTCTCCAGCAGCTCCAGCTTGGCGTTGGCGGTGGCCAGGTCCCCCTTGGCGTCCGCCAGGCGGTTGTTGTAGGAGAGGAGGAGCTGCTTCTTCTCCTCCTCCAGGCTGGCCAAGGCCGCCTGCAGCGTCTTCTTGTCCCCCCGCAGGCCCTCCACCTCCTCCTACGAATAATTCTCATCCTTTTCATCTGATGTCCAACTTTGGCATCTATCGGTCATTGCTCAATAGCATGTTTGAGATTTGGATAAAGTGTTTTTTTGGCCAAGGAGAAAGAAGTAGGAATGATGTTGGAAGGCATGAACCTGGTTGTGATAGTCGCGCATGGCGCCGACGCGCTCGATGCGGTGCTGGAGTTCCTGGATGGTGCTGATGAGGCTCTTCTGGGTGGTTTCCTGGCCGCGAAGGCTTTCCAGACGGCCGGCCAGCTCTGTTTCCCGGCGCCGCGTGGACTCCAGCTCCTCACGGTTCATGCGCCCTTGCACGCGTTCCTTCAACATTCCTTTCTCCCTCTCTCTTCTGGCTGGAGGCAAAGGGTGCCTTGGAGAGCTCGTCCTGTAGGTCCATGAGACGCTGCGTCATGTCCACAATGCGCTGCTCCTGCTTCCCGTTCGTCAGCTCCGTCTGTCAAATGAACCAATTTTAAGAGAGCTTTTGTGAGAGGTTGAAAAGTTATACGGACAAATATTTATATTTTTATATTTTTTATGAAAAGTAGACATGTTTTTAAGACTTTTGGTAGAGTATGAGTGTTCAAAACTTAAAATACGATTTTTGGTGAATTTTTGAATGTAAAAAATCGGCCGATTTTTTAATCATCTTTTGCTCACGATCTGCTCAACGGATTTTAATGATTCGACCACCAATCGAACCGCCTCAATGAGAAGAATATTTTGTTTTTTTTGTTCATTTCTCGACGATCTGTTCCTGCCAAGTTATTCACAAAAAATCAGTTTTTCAGTTTTCAAAATTTCAAAAAAAATAAAATTTCTATGTAAAAATTTCATTCGCGCCGGACGAGACCCATTTTTTCTGAAATTTCAGGTAATTTTACATATTTGTACCAATCTACAACTTTGAAAGCCTTGTACAATCAGAGATTTTTGAGGTTAAAAATTTGCATTCTCATATTGGCCCTATGTTATTTCATAGACAAAAAATGAGCAAAAAATTTTTTGTCTCTGAATACCAATTTTTTGGCTCAATAAATTTCTTTTAACCCGTATCCATCTAGCTGTGTTGTTTTTAGCTTCTCTTTTGACCTTTGAGTGCGATAATTTTGACTGCAACTTTTCATATGCTACAACACTGTCTATGCTACAGCATAGGGAAAACCATCTCATTATTTTCATACTCAAAGGTCAAAAGTGAAGCTAAAAACCACACAGCTAGATGGATACGGGTTAAAAGAAATTTATTGAGCCAAAAAATTGGTATTCAGAGACAAAAAATTTTTTGCTCATTTTTTGCCTATGCTATAACATAGGGCCAATATGAGAATGCAAATTTTTAACCTCAAAAATCTCTGATTGTACATGGCTTTCAAAGTTGTAGATTGGTACAAATATGTAAAATTACCTGAAATTTCAGAAAAAATGGGTCTCGTCCGGCGCAAATGAAATTTTTATTTAGAAATTATATTTTTTTGAAATTTTGAAAACTGAAAAACTGATTTTTTGTGAATAACTTGGCAGGAACAGATCGTAGAGAAATGAACAAAAAAAACAAAATATTCTTCTCATTGAGGCGGTTCGATTGGTGGTCGAATCATTAAAATCCGTTGAGCAGATCGTGAGCAAAAGATGATTAAAAAATCGGCCAATTTTTTACATTCAAAAATTCACCAAAAATCGAATTTTGAGTTTTGAACACTCATATTCTACCAAAAGTCTTAAAAACATGTCTACTTTTCATAAAAAATATAAAAAAGGGGGGTAAAAATTTTTGTCCGTCCCTCTATTTCAAACTTTTGACCTTTTCAGAAAAGCTCTCTTAAGGGCTACCTTCCAGTTTGCATCGTTTTTGACCATCAATGAAGCAACTGGATGGGGCGTTTATAAGAACCTTGGCAAGGCGCTCGCGAAGGCGTTCAGCCTCCTGCTTGTAGCCGGCGGTGTTGGCCTCGAGGATCTTGAAGCGCTCCTCGGCGTAGCTGAGGTCGGCGCCGAGCTTGGCGTTGGTGGAGGCCAGCTCCTCTGCCCGCTTGCCCAGCACCTCGATCTTCTCCAGGTGGATCTTGTCCACCTCCATCTTCTCCTTCTTCACTATCTTCAGCTCCGTCTCCAGGCGCCCGATCTGGAATATGCAAGCCTCTCCCATCCTTCATTGCAGGTTTGTGGGCAGAAAGCGGACGATGGCCTGAGGTTCGTTGGGGTCGTTGGCGTTGCCGGAAAGGTTGGCGACGGCGGATCCGAGGCTGGAGTCCAGGGTCTTGCCGTTGCCGGGGATGCTGGCGTGGTCGCTCTTGTCCCGCTCGGCGAGGTAGAGGGACTTCATGTCCTCGCGCTGGGCAGTCAGCCGACTGATCACCATCTCCTGCTTCTGGCGGTGCTGTCGCATGGATTCCACCTGGAGCCATTGTTTAGCTTAGCCTTGAGCTATGTGGTTTAAAAGAATGGTGAAATAGATTTCAAATATTAGAAAAGAGATGTAGAGGCTATTGCTGAACCTCTTTCTCGGCTCCTTGAAGCTGGTTTTGAAGCTTCCCCAGCTGCTCTTCCTGGGCTGCGCGGACCATCTCCTCCCGCTTCGTCTCCGCCTCTCGCAGCTGGGAGAGAAGGCGCTGGTTTTCCGTCTACAATGCTTGGCTGGAGAGGGGTGGAAGGGAGGGAGGAAAGGGTGGAGTTAAAAGGGGGAAAGGGTGGAAAGAGACCTGAAGTTCATCGATGGAGCGGAAGAGATGGGCCTCGTCCTGGCCCTCCTCCATGCCCATATCGTCGCCCAGCCCGCTGCGCAGTCGCTCAGAGTAGGCCAGCAAATGTCGCACCTCAACAAATTTGTGCAACCTTTATCACTCACTCAGCTTTCCTTATTGAGGCGTTAATTCGATTGGAGCAAATGAAAACTAAGTTGGATGAACTTAGTTCTGCTAAAGGACAAATGGCATTATAAGGCTACTTATCTAATCAATGTTTCATAGGCTTTTAAATCATACGGTTTCAATATTGTGGGTAATCGAGTGAAAGGGTTCTGTCTTAATCAGGTGGGTGGGTGGATAAGTATTTTCTTTGCACAAGTATTCGAAATTTGGAGCCGAGTAATTGGCAAAAGTAGTATCAAAATTTATTATTTTTATAATAATCATAATTTAAATTAATCTTCAGCATTCTTCACTTTTGCTGATTCCTTAAAAATCTTCCTTGCCAAACGCCCAGGCAAACCTTTATTGGCCTGGCGCGAGGGAGCGCAGCGACCGTCAGCGCCCAGGCCCTCTTTTCGACCCAGGTGTATATTTTTGGGGTTAATGCTAGATCTTAAATTTGATAAGGTTCTTGCTCCCGCTAGGAGCGACCAATCTTTCTAATTCTTTTTGCATTGGAAAGAGCATGCACGAATTAGTCCAGACTCGCGAGAAAAGCCGCAAAATCTCAGTATTTCAAGGAGAAATTGAGAAATAAAGCTGCCGTCCGAACTCCTGCTGCTGCTGCTGCTGCTGCTGCTGCTGCTGCTGCTGCTGCTGCTGCTGCTGCCCTGCTCCTTCGCATCTGCTAATGAACGAGAGTAGGTATTCAATTCTTCCCCCACCCACCTCCCCGGGTCCTTGGGCCTTAGGTATTTATTTATTTATAACACTTCAGCAAGATATATGCACCAGTAGTTTAGTGGTCTAAGCGATTGGACTGTGGGATGAACCTGGAAAGTTCGAATCCTTCTCAGGCATTCATTTTAATTTTTGTATATTTAAAGTTGAGGAGATAATTGTTACCAATGGCAGGCCAAAAGTAAAGCTTTTTTCTCCCGAGAATCGATTGCCTCAAGTGTAAAACTAAATAATTTTCCCAATAATCTTAGTTTGCCAATAAATTTTTCATTCCCAATACTTTATTAGTTCACCAATAAATTTGCATTGTATTTTTCAGTTTCGAAACTTATTTGTTTTATTTTTTTGAATAAATAAATTAGTTTATTTGTTATTTATTCATTTATCTAATATAATCTGAACTAAATATAAAAATAAAACCAACAACCAAAAACTAATAACATAAATCGACACAATTGTATTTTTGCATGTTTAAAGTTGAGGAAATAAATAGTACAATCGTCAAGCCGAAAGTAAGCTCTTTTCTCCCAAAATATCAGTTGTCCCGAGTGTAAAGCCAAGGAAATTTTACTACTAATAGTGGAATCTGCTGTGTCACTTGTATTTTGTTTGAGCGCGCATGAAAAGAGCTATTGAACTGCGCGCGAAAACAAAATGCAAATGCCCCACAAGCAGATTCCACTAGTAGTAGCAAAATTTCCTTGGCTTTACACTCGGGACAACTGATATTTTGGGAGAAAAGAGCTTACTTTCGGCTTGACGATTGTACTATTTATGCAAATGTTGAGCCAATGTTGCCAATGTTCTGAGTGCGCAGAGAAGAACGTAAACATACTTGTGCTCCAAGATCGGAGTTGTCGCGTTGGTAGCGTTCCAGTTCGGCCTGGGTGTACTTGAGCTCTCGAAGGGCGGCGTCTGCTTTGGAGGCGATGGTGGAGTGCTCTTGGCCAGCCTTGATCAGCTGCTCCTGAAGCACCCGATTGGCATCCCGCAGCGTCACCACCTCCTCCTTCTGAGCACGTAGAGCAGGTGCCTTTTCCTGAAACCCTATTTCTTTGTCCAAACTATCCGTCTTCAGGCGTCTTGCAATCAGCTGATCTGTCTCACACTCAACTGATGCAGAAGTGAGAAAAGCGTCAACTGACCTGTATGTCGCTGACGATCTCCTTGATGTAGTGCTCCAGGCGCGTGTTCTCCGCCCGCTGAGCCTCCAGATCCTCCACGATGCGGCTGTGGTCCCGGTAGATGTTCGTCAGCGACCGCCCGTCTCGGATCAGTCGCGAAGCTGCCGCCGCACCAGGTGACAGCGCCGCCACCTCCTACAAATCTCTTTCTCTATCCACCAGAGCCAAGGGAGGAAGAGGTTGGGTTGGAACCTCATCGGTAAGCATGACGCGGTGCTTGGAGCGCAGCAGTTCGTTGGCCTTCTCCAGATCCTCCTTCAGGCTCCCATTCTCCTCCGCGGCTGTGGCCATATTTGCTTCCGCCTGCGCCCGTGTACGCTCCAGCTCCTCCTTCATCGACAGCACGCCTGCAAACGCACCCTTCACTCCTCAAACTCCTTTCATCTCAATGGCAACTCTACTTCTTAAGCGCTGCTATTGATTGGACTGCTATCTTGAGCTCCTCTCATCTGCATGGAAAAAAAGGGGAGATGACTCCGCTTAGAGTCCTCGAAGCTGGCGGTGACGGCATGAAGGGCGTCGTTGAGCTGGGCAACCTTGGCCTCGGCCTCGGCGCTGGACGTCTTGTAGACGGCGCAGAGCTTGGCCTGGAGCTGGAGCTCCTTCTTGAACTCACTGGAGGCCTCCTCCTCCTTGGCACTAACTCTGCTTAGAGTCCTCGAAGCTGGCGGTGACGGCATGAAGGGCGTCGTTGAGCTGGGCAACCTTGGCCTCAGCCTCGGCGCTGGACTCCTTGTAGACGGCGCAGAGCTTGGCCTGGAGCTGGAGCTCCTTCTGGAACTCCGTGGAGGCCTCCTCCTCCTTGGCACTAACTCTGCTTAGAGTCCTCGAAGCTGGCGGTGACGGCATGAAGGGCGTCGTTGAGCTGGGCAACCTTGGCCTCAGCCTCGGCGCTGGACTCCTTGTAGACGGCGCAGAGCTTGGCCTGGAGCTGGAGCTCCTTCTGGAACTCCGTGGAGGCCTCCTCCTCCTTGGCACTAACTCTGCTTAGAGTCCTCGAAGCTGGCGGTGACGGCATGAAGGGCGTCGTTGAGCTGGGCAACCTTGGCCTCGGCCTCGGCGCTGGACTCCTTGTAGACGGCGCAGAGCTTGGCCTGGAGCTGGAGCTCCTTCTGGAACTCCGTGGAGGCCTCCTCCTTGGCCGCCGCTGCCTGACGCAGACGCTCGTTCATCTCGTGCAGCTGCCCGCTCAGCTCCTCCTCCCGCCCTTGCGCCTCTCGGATGGCTTCGTTGGCCGACGCTACCTCTTCCTTCAATTCCCCTCTTCTTCTCTCCTGGCCGCCGCCAAAAGCAGACTGAACCTCCAGACTGGCAAGACGAGCCGAGGCGTCGGCTTTCTCGAGGCGCCGTTCGGAGCGTTCCTTGCCGAGGCGCTCTTCGGCCTCCGACTGGGCGGCGCGGAGCCAACGCAGCTCCTCCTCCAGCCCCGCTCGCTGCTCTGCCCAGCGGCCTTCCGCGAAGCTGGCCTTGGCGGCCCCCGAGGCGGCCTCCTCCAGCGACACCACCGCCGCCAGCTTCTCCGCCACCGCCGCGTCCACCTCCTTCCGCAGCTCCTTCTCCTTCTCCTACCATCATACCATCATTCTCCCTCATCCTCCTCTCTAGTAGCAGGAGAAAGGGGAACCTGAAGCTCGTTGATGGCCTGATCGCGGCTGGTGAGCATGCGCTGAAGGGAGTCCTTCTCCGCGTCCCGCTGAAGGAGCTGGCGGCAGGTGTTGGCCAGCTCCGTGCGGGCCAGCTCCAGCTCCCCGCCCGTCTTGGCGAGGACGGCGCCGCGCTTGTTGAGCTCGGCCTCGGCGGCGGTGAGGCTGGCCTCCAGGGCCTCCTTGGCCGCCCCCAGCCCCGTCAGCGTCGTCACCAGCTCCTCGCATCGCCCGTTCACCTGCAGACCAGATGGGGGACACTGACAGAGGATGGAAGGGAGGGGAACTGGACCTCGAACATGCGCTGCTCTTGGTCCGCATTCTCCTGCGCCCGTCGACTTTCAGTTTCCGTCAATTTCCGTTGTAGCTGGCAAACAGTTTCAGTTGTTTATTGACTGGGGGCTGGGGCAAGGTTCACTAGAGGAAGTTGGTGTAGCTGTGAGCAGTGAGGGATAAACCAAAACAAAGATTGCGCAATAGACGAGGGTAAAGAGGTGGATAGAGGAATAAGAGACGGACGAAAAGAAAGTAAACCTCGGCAATCTTGCTCCGTATGGGCTCGGGAAGTTCGGCCAGGTCCGCCTCCGAAAGCATGGCCGCTACTTCACTGCACTCAGACTAGGCCAAGGAAGCAGAGACTGGACAAAGGGGCAGGCTGTGGAATAGAGTGAGGCAAGGAGACTGGCGGGGTTGTAGGCTCCAATGTTATTAATTCCTCCTCCTCAGAGGTCTTTTTCGAAAGAGTCTAGCTGCCTTTGCCTGGGACCAGAGGGGCTGGCTGCAACATTCGCTTTGAGAGGCGAAAAAGCGCGCGCTTGAAATGAATGTGCTTTCTTTTTCAGATCACAAAACACTTGAGTCGTAGGGGTTTTTAGGTCCTTTGGGTTTATCGGTTCATTTGAGAAATCTACATGGAATTTGCGAAGTGTAGTCGATGGACAGTTCACCTAAATGTTTTTTCTCATTTCAGTAATGGGAAACGTATATAATTGAATCATTATCTTTTCTCTTCGATTTATGGTTTGTACCTTTTATTTCGGTTCCATTATAAAAGTTTTCGATTGTTCAGTTTGATTTGAAATACAAAAAAGAGTCCAAAGAATTCTGAAAAAGTGGTTCTTTTATATTGAAATGTTGCGTTATATAAACCACTATATTTTCAATTACGGCAAGGACACAATTTCCCTTCATCATCATATTCTATAGTTGAATTTTTATTGGGCAAATGAATTCAGCTATAAGCTAAGAAAAGAATGGGATTGTAGCATTTAATCTGTTTTACAAATTTCACATACATTGCGGCCTGTTGTAGCAGGTGTGAAATAGATAGGAAGCTCTTTCTGCAGCCAATGAATCAGAGCCTATGAAACGCCGCTGGAATAAAATCTTCCTTATCTGCCTTCTTACTTCTTTTGCTTATTTAGCATTTACTCCCATTCAACCGCAAATTCTACTCCAATTCAACCGCAATAGAACCACCAAGCCGAGTGATATTCCCTACAAATTGCGTAGACATCGTGGCTTTTCACGCCCATCATATGCCAGCTGTTTAGCATGGTTACTCATTTCATTACATTTCACTCCAAATTAACACGGACTACCAGCACTAGTATTTTTTAAAACTGTCACAAAATCATCCAAACTTATACAGGCATAATGAGAGGCTGGACAATTTGGACTGTGAAGAGGCGGAGAGGGGCTCCGTTTCCAAACAGCTGAAGCGATGGAAGCCGGGGAGGAGGCTATAAACTGCCCCTCCGAGCTTTGGCCTCCAAGAAAAGCTGCAAAGGTTGGCGGCGGGAGCTCTGCCTTCCCGAAGAGCCGCGGAGCTCAGAGGAGGCGGCCTTCCCACTCGCCTTCCTCCTGCTCGTCGACGAGGACCCGGAGCAGGCCATCCGCCTCTTTGAACTCATCTACCAGCCTCAGAACACCTACTGCATCACCTACGACCTCAATCATGCCCAAGGTTGCCTCCACTGCCAGAAGCATCCCTGAGGAAGGATGAAGATGGTTGACAGCTTCTGCTGCTGTGCTGGAAAGCCTGGGGCGTTGTCATGGGAACGTGCTGCTGCCGCGAGTGCAGGAGCGGATGTGGTGGGGCAGCTTCGGCGTTCTGGCTGCTGCCGTCAACTGCCTTCGCACTCTCGCCGCCTCCAAGCGCAAATGGCATTACGTCCAAGTAGGCCCTCTTCCCTCACCAACGCTTTCCTGACCGACTTCAGACCAATTGAAGCCCCATTTGGCCCAGCAAAAAGCAGCCATACAAATAGCAGTAAGCAAGAAGTGAGGATGTTTGAGCAGTGAAAGAGTGGCAGGTGCTGAGCTGGAACGACGGGCCGTTGAGAACGAACCTGGAGATGGTGCGCATTCTGGGCCTTCACCGGGGCGCCAACGATGCTCAGCTCGTTCCCGGCTCTGCCAGCCGCCATCGCTGGCTGCATCCTCACATTGCATTACTATCCCCTTTACCTCCTTTCCACTCCTCACTTACTAATCTTTGCAGCACCTCCTTCCCAAAGTCCAAGTAGAAAAGAATCAGTATGGACGGATCCAGGAGATTCCAATGCCCAAAGGAGGCAACTATATCCAACTGCTGGACAGGTACAAAGACCCTCCACCAGGCTCTCTTTTATCCCATCCACCCTTCAGGCCCCATAGTTCAAATGCCGCCATATTCTAGGCAATTTGACGATCTACAAAGGCAGCTTCTCTGCCACTCTAAGCCGGTCAACCGTGGAGCACATGCTGTACTCTCGACTGGGACAGGATTTCTTCCACTGGCTCAATGACACTCTCGTTGCAGGTTCTCTCTCCTGTTTGCCTAGGTCTGGTAAGGGCGTTGAAAAGAAAAGTGTTTGACAGACGAGAGCTACTGGTCCACCATGGTCCACAACCCCGGCATCCCCGGCTACTTTCCCGGTCTTTGTCAGAGTGTATTTCGAAGCAAGCCTTGGATCAGTCGCTGCCAACTTTGGCCTGAAAGTGCCGCCAAGCTCTGCCAAGGCCTCCCCACCATCTAGGGCCCAGGCGTAGATCCTCTAATACGTCAATTGGAGGCTCCTGGAGCACGGGATCTTGCGTGTTCGGAGTGGGCGACCTGTCGCAAAGCCTGGCCACTGCGCCTCAGCTATTCGCCCACAAATTCTACCCTAGCTACCAGCCAGCCGCCTGGCACTGTCTAGCCAGACGCATTCGCACCCGCACCGTCAGTCCAGATCTAAACTTTCCTCTGCACCTCTACAAGCAACTTCCCGCCGTCCGCTACGCCAGGAATCCCAACCTAACCTGTCAACAGTTGAGTTTTAGCAAGGACTTTACGATTCCCAGCTGAACAATGTTTACATACAGTTACTTGTTTGCGATTGATGCTTCTGTTGGTTGCTGATGGCGTTCACCTCTAACGCCATTGTTTTGATGCAAACTATCTTACGGCTGTGACCCAGTTGCACAGGTCAATTTTCTCAGATAGCCCAGTTGCACAAGAGCATCTAAAAATTGTGGAGGTGAAACTATGCTGCAAATAAGCGGAAAAGCAAATGATGAAAGGCTTTTCCTGGAACCAGTTCGAGGTACCACATGGCCAGCAATTGTGGAGAAGGTATGTACGCAGATGGAAGAGCGGGAGGAAGACCAAGCTCGGCATTCATTGATCGGGGTGAAGACGGATTATGTGAGCTAGGGCCTAGTAAAAATGCCTGCCTGCTATACCAGGGTCTGTGCTTATCAGTGTCACCGCCTACTCTTTTTAGCAGCACTTCATTGTGGAAAAAAACAGCCCTCCAACACGGCATCACGGGAAGATGGCAGAGTCTTTGCTGGGCAAAAAGAGCCTCGTCGTTTTGGCCGGCGCCAGCGCTGGGATCGGCTACTGCTTCTTTGCACAATTACTCTCCCATAGCCACTAGCTTCCATACTTTTCAGGCAGGCAACTGGCCCTGGATCTGGCCAAAGCCCTTGGCGATGGCTCCAAGCTATTGCTCATCGCTCGACGAGAAGGCCTGCTCAAGGAAATTGCCGCACTTATTTCCGTTATTAAACTGGACATAGGCAAAATGCAAGAGCAGGGCTAGCTTGCAGGATGACAAACGGAATGTAACCTGCGAAACCATGCCCATGGATTTGAGCAAATTCGAAGAAGCATCCAAGGAATTCAGCGATTGGCTTAATGCTAACAAGGTGAAGCTAGAAATGACTTGGATTAATGAGAGCCAATTTCTAATCCAGGGTTCCTACGAAGCCTATTTCGTCATCCACAATGCTGCATCACTTGGTGACCTGAACAAGTACACCTCAGACTTCGAGTCAACTGAAGAGCTCCAAGCCTACTTCAATGTTTCCAATTCCAATCCCGATTGTGCGAAATAAAATCTTGCTTTCAGTTGAACCTCTACGGCGTGATCCTCTTGAACGGGGCTTGGATGCGGGCACTGAAGGAAACGGCAGGCCTGAAAGTGGTGATCAACACCAGCTCTGACAACGCCTACCGCGGGGTGCCCAGCATGTCACTCTACTCTGCCGGTTGCCCCCTTTTACTTCCCTTTCCCATCTTCTCAAACCCCCGCCCTGTTAGGCAAGGCAGCTCGGGAGGGCTTCATGCGCACGCTGGCCGCCGAGTTCCCCAACATTTGCGTCCTCAACTACTCGCCCGGGCCCGTGGAGACGGACATGCTCTCCCTCCTCAACAACAGTCGTCATCGACCCCTAGCCGATTGGCTTAACGGTTCCTTTTGGGCTGGCTACTCTCTTTGCTGGCCAAGAGGAATGGGCCGGCAGATGCGTCGGCGAAGGGAGAGGTGCTCACGCCGGCGGCGACGGTGGCCCGCCTTTTGGAGATCCTGGCGGAGAACAGTTTCGAAAGTGGGGCGCATATGGACGTATTTGATGGAGCCATTGTGACGGCGGCTGCCAAGAATGGCGCCTATGCCGCCCTTGATGTCGCTATGGCTGCCTCCAATTAGTCCACCCATTTTATCCACCCATGGATATTTTTTTTTCTATATTTTATTTTTATGCTCGATAGCTGCCCTTTTTTTGATTTTTCGATAGAATATCAAACAAGGCTAAAATAAATCAAATGGCGAAAACCAATAAACTGACACAACTCTCACAACTAAATAAGTGTCACTGGTGGTCATAAAGACTATAATTTTTGGCACCTATTGTGGGCACATGGGTCCCGCTACACGGGTGCTCAGCTTTTTTCACGTATATGCCTCTTTTCAGGTATATAAGGGGATAGGGAAGAATGACGAGGGACGGATGGTTGGGATAGCGGAAGTATTAAAGCTTAAATGCTGTAGAATACTGTCTTTACGACCAGACAGTGAACAAAGATTAATTTGTGAAGGCTCTGTCATTTTTTCAGGCGTATTGAAGTAAGTTCTGCTCAGCAGCTACCAATCAATACTATCCGGCATGCAGGGAGCCCAATGTATGCTTGACGGCACAAGACATTCCATTGGTACCAAGTTACAGAATGGCAAATGCTTTAGCTATGCTAGGCAAATTCCATTCTGAAACATATGGCAATCTCCCACCATGCCACCCGATAATATGGCACAACTCTCACAAATAAATAATTGTCACTGGTGGTCATAAAGACTATAATTTTTGGCACCTATTGTGGGCACGTGGGTCCCGCTACACGGGTGCTCAGCTTTTTTCACGTATATGCCTCGTTTCAGGTATATAAGGGGATAGGGAAGAATGACGAGGGACGGATGGTTGGGATAGCGGAAGTATAAAAGCTTAAAGTGCTGTAGAATATATCTGGTACCATCGGCAGGCCAAATGTGGGCCTCTTTTCTCCAAAATTTGGAATTGCCTCGAGTAAAAAGTCAAGGAAATACAATTTCTACTAGTGGAATCTGCTGCTTGGTCAGTTGCATTTTGTTTTTGGCGCGCAGTTCAGTGTCTCTTTCCATGCGCGCCCAAAAACAAAATGCAGATGACGCAGCAGATTCCACTAGTAGAAATTGTATTTCCTTGACTTTTTACTCGAGGCAATTCCAAATTTTGGAGAAAAGAGGCCCACATTTGGCCTGCCGATGGTACCAGATATTTCTCCCACTTTTAATATAGTATAAAATGTAAAAATACAAATTTGATATTGTTGGCTATATATTTAGTTAAGATTTTATTAGATAAATCAAAAAGTGATTAAAAAAAACTTATTTGAAAAATATAACGAAAAGGAAAAATTCGAAAATGAAAAATATTATGCAAATTCATTGGAAAATTAACATATTTTTGAGAATTTTTCTTGTCTTAAACTAGGGCAATCGATTTTTGGGAACAAGGAGTATTATTTTTGGTCTGCCGATGGTACCACATATTTCTTCCACTTTTAAGATAAAAAAAAAAGAATAAAAAAAGGATAAAGAAGGTTTGAACCTGGTCATCTCTGAATCGAGTCAAATAGACAAGCCACTTGACCACACAGCCGCACAACTTCCTTTGTAGACTTAGACCATATTAATTGCACAGAATTACCATTGAACCTTGCCAATTGATGCCTTAAGTACAGGCCGATTGAATACCTACTATCGTCCATTGAATAGATGCGGAGAAGAAGGAAGAGGAGAAGAAGAAGAAGAAGAAGAAGAAGGAGAAGGAGTTCGGACAAATGGTTTTGAGTGATTTTCTAATGATTGCTGCAAGTTTTGGGCGATTTCTCGCGAGTTTTGGACAATTAGATGATGCTCTTTCCAGTGCAAAAAGAATCAGAACGATTGGATTCTTCTGTGAGGAGCAGGAGCCTTATCAATTTTAAGATCTAGCAATAACCCCGAAAACGTACACCTGGGTCGAAAAGAGGGGCTGGGCGCTGACGGTTCGCTTTGCTCCCTCGCGCCAGCCCAATACTGTCTTTACGACCAGACAGTGAACAAAGATTAATTTGTGAAGGCTCTGTCATTTTTTCAGGCGTATTGAAGTAAGTTCTGCTCAGCAGCTATCAATCAATACTATCCGGCATGCAGGGAGCCCCAATGTATGCTTGACGGGACAAGACATTCCATTGGTACCAAGTTACAGAATGGCAAATGCTTTAGCTATGCTAGGCAAATTCCATTCTGAAACATATGGCAATCTCCCACCATGCCACCCAATAAACTGACACAACTCTCACAAATAAATAATTGTCACTGGTGGTCATAAAGACTATAATTTTTGGCACCTATTGTGGGCACGTGGGTCCCGCTACACGGGTGCTCAGCTTTTTTCACGTATACGCCTCTTTTAGTAATGCCCCCTGTGCCCCCTACCCTCCCAACCCACAGGCCAAAGAGCAGCCAGATCAAAGGAATGCCGCAGCAAACCCCTGACTGTCCTCGAGGGACGTCAAAAATGGGCACTCAGTAAAAATTTTACTGCAGTACATTGAACTCTATTAGTTCACCCAGATGTGGTGCATACTAAACTGGCATTTTGTTCATTAGCATTTCTTAAAACCAGGTAATCATGGGTAGACTTTTTGAAGATACTTGCGCAGATGTAGGCTGAGACTTCAAACAAGTATATGGCGCAGAGCGCAATAGGTGACCGCGGAGCTTCACAGCCCACAACTTCCCAGGCAACTTAGCAGCTTACAATTCCATGCCAATGCTTTTAATTTTCTTTTTTGTTGCATTTGAGATTGATTGCATCAAATATTTTTTTCATTAAATGTAAAAGTAAAGGTAAAACAAAGCTTTGTTAAGCACAAATTCAAAACATGAAATGGAAAAAGAAACAATAAAGTGGAATTGAACTATGCCATCATGATCTATGAAGTAAATATTTGAATAGCTGAGTAGGTGTTGTTAGTGGGACAGTATATTCATGGGAATGTGGCCACAGTTAGAGCAGGGATGGTTCATCTGGCCCATTATAGGGGGGCTGTATCCGGATACAGGAGGGGGGCCATATCCGGATATGACCCCCCCTATAGGGGGGTGAAACATTCCTGAAAAGTGATGTACTTCCATGAAGGTGAAGTTGTTGAAGAGTGGCGGGGCTATTTCTTCCTAAAATAGCATTACCTTTCAGGGAAAAAAAAGTTTGTCAAAATCCGTTGAGAATTCGCCATTTCTCAACATGCCCCATTTTTCAATCTTTCTACCCACAAAAGTAATGTTTCAAATGCTCGGGGACTTGTTCCACCCATCCAGATCTCCCTAAAATTTTATTACCTTTCAGGGAAAAAAAAGTTTGTCCAAATCCGTTGAGAATTGAGCCTTTTCCAGCATACCCAAATATTCAACATTTCTACCCAAAAAAGTAATGTTTCAAATGCTCGGAAACCGGTTCCACCCCTCCAGATCTTCCTAAAATTTTATTACCTTTCAGGGAAAAAAAAGTTTGTCAAAATCCGTTGAGAATTGAGCCTTTTCCAGCATACCCAAATTTTCAACATTTCTACCCAAAAAAGTAATGTTTCAAATGCTCGGAAACCGGTTCCACCCCTCCAGATCTTCCTAAAATAGCATTACCTTTCAGGAAAAAAAAAGTTTGTCCAAATCCGTTGAGAATTCGCCCGGGGCCAGCATTTCCAGAAATATATACATATATATACCTGAGGACAAAAGTTGAGTAACCTCTATAGACCGCGGAGCGGCCCTTTGGGCCGCTCCGCGGTCAAAAATTCCCATTCCCTTTTGCTTTTCGAAAATGTAAAAAGAATTATAACGATTGGTGGCTCTTGTCTTCAGCTGGAAACTTATAATTTTCGAAATGTAGCAATAACTCCTGCAGCGTATGCCACATGCTTGGTTCAAAATATGGGCTGGATGTTGACGATTGCTTTGCTACCTCGCGACAGCCCAATAGTGGGTTAGGAATCAATAGAGATGACTTGGTTGCGTGGGCTCTTATTTTATGCCATTATCAACCACATTGTTCAGAGAAAAAGGTGCGATAAGATACCTTAGAATTTAAATTTGCCCT
>JASANA010004607.1:0-42784 GCA_030248095.1 Ptycholaimellus sp. GST1_10
CCCAGCCGTCGGCAGTGCTGCTCTTCTGGCCGCCCTGGACCAGTCTGAGCCAGACATTCCCGAACTCCAACAGTTCCCATCAGTTGGCCACTGAAGCCCCAAAAAAGACAAGGGCAAGAACGATGCTGAGCTGCTGGCGAATGTAGAGAAAGAGGCCGGGCTGATGCGGAGCCGCCAGACTCCCTCCCAGGCCTTCGCAGAAAGCCCTGGCCTGGTCGTAGTTCAAGGCCCCGGAGCCCAGTTCAGTGGTCCAGCAGTAGCCGGCAGCCTCCAGCTTCTTCGAGGCCGCCTGGCACAGGGCAAGGCCTGCAAGGTTTTTCTGGCTGCAAACTCAAAAAAGAGCTAAATGAACAATCCTTCGTATTCCAGAGCAATCAGGGTCAAAGTCTTACCAGCAGGCTCGGTTGTAGGTGCAGCTGCAGCAGGAGTGGTGTCAGCTGCAAAATTGAATACACTGTCACAAATGAGGAGAGAAAAGCCTAATCATAATGATTTGATTTAAAGCTGCCTATTGGGCTTGCGCGAACGGAGCTTTAGCGAACGTTATTGCTAGATCTTAAATTTGATAAGGCGATTGCTCGTCTCAGAAGGCTCCAATCGCTCTAATTCTTTCACCGTTGGAAAGAGCAACATCGAATTGACTGTAGTTTATCTTTTGAGTTTTTCGTAAAACGTTTGATTTTAAGGTGAAAAATGCAAAAAACCATTTGTCCGAACTCCTCCTTCTCCTTCTCCTTCTTCTCCTTCTCCTTCTTCTCCGTATCTATTCAATGGACGATAGTAGGTATTCATTTCTTCCCCCACAACCCTTCCCCGGGTCCTTGGGCCTCATGTATTGACTTTTGTTCATAAGTCTTCAGTTAAGCAGCTATGTATATGCATCCGTGGTGTAGTGTTCTATGCGATTAAACGGCTGGGTGAAACTGAGAGGTTCGAATCCTTTTTAGGCAATCATTTTTATTTCGGAAACTTTAAGTTGAAAAAACAACTGGTACCATCGGCAGGTCAAAATTCGAGCTCTTTTCTCCCAAAAATCGATTGCCCTAAGCATATATCATGAAAATTTCACAAAAATATGTTAGTTTGCCAATAAATTTAAATTGTATTTTTGATTTTCGAATTTTTTCTTTTTGTTATATTTTTTGAATCATTATGTTTTTATTTATATTTTATTTTTTTATCCATTAATATCCTAATATATTTTCGATTCTTTTATGTTTGTTATATTTTTTCAATGAGTTTATTTTTTTTTTATTTTTCATACATTTAAAAAAAATTTTATATATACATTTTATACTATATTAAAAGTGGAAGAAATAACTGGTACCATCGGCAAGCCTATTTGGGTCTCTTTTCTCCCAATTTTGGAATTGCCTCGAGCAAAAAGTCAAGGAAATACATCTACTACTAGTGGAATCTGCTGCGTCATCTGTATTTTGTTTTTGGCGCGCATGGAAAGAGACACTGAACTGCGCGCCAAAAACAAAATGCAACTGTCCAAGCAGCAGATTCCACTAGTAGTAGATGTATTTCCTTGACTTTTTGCTCGAGGCAATTACAAAATTTGGAGAAAAGAGACCCACAATTGGCTTGCCGATGGTACCAGTTATATTTTACTGAAAAGAAAAAGTGGAATTGTTTTCATTATTTGAACCCATAAACTTGTTAATCAACGGCAAATGCTGGCAGAGTCTTACCAGCTGGCTCTGTTGTAGGTGCAGCTACAACAGTAGTGGTGTCACTGCAAAATTAAACATGCTGTTACAAATGAGAAGAAAAAAGCCAAAGGATAGATGATTAATGATTTGCTGCAACACTGCCTTTGCCTAAATAGAAGAATGCAATTGTTTTCATTAATACAAACCACATGCTTGGTATTCCACAGAAATTCGCAGGCTCTGTTGTAGGTGAAACTACATCAGCAGTTGAGTTAGCTGCAAAATTCGAACACAAGGCCACAAATGAAAAGGTAAAGAGCTGGAATTGATAATTTTTAACATCACTGCCTTTGCTATACTAAAAAAAATTGAAGTTTTCACTAATACAAACCATATACTTGATTTTCCACCGCAATAAGGGTCATAGTCTTACCAGCAGGCTCTGTTGTAGGTGCAGTGGTGTCAGCTGCAAAGTTCCAACACGAAGTCACAAATGAGAAGATAAAAGCCTAAGTATTGATGATTCGTTGCTTCACTGTCTTTGTTATACCAAATAGAAAAATAGATTTGTTTTAATCGATACAGACCAAATACTTGACATTTCAGAGCAATAATTGTCAATCTAACCAGCAGGCTCTGTTGTAGTAGCTATAGCAGAAGTGGTGGCAACTGCAAAATTGTATGCTCTGTCAGAATTGAAGAGGTAAAAGCTTTATGATTTGATGATTTGTTGCATCATTGCCTTTGTTTTACTAAAGAGAAAAATGCAAATCATCATCATCAAACCATCAAACCATCAAACCATTTTATCATGCAAACCATGTGCTAGGTATTAGACTGCAATATATGTCAGAATCTAACCAGCAGTCTCTTTTGTAGGTGTGGTGTAAACTGCAAAATTTTATGCTGTCAGAAATGAGATAAAAGCCTAATTATTGATGGTTTTTTTGCATCACTGTCTTTGTTATAGAAAAGAGAAATGGATTTGTTTTCATTAATACATACCATGTGCTTGGTATTGCTCTGCAATTCGTGTCAGAGTCTAACCAGAAGGCTGTGTTGTTGTAGGTGCAGCTGCAGTAGGAGAATTGGTTACAGCTGCAAACTCCAACAGAGTGTCAATAAACGTTAGCTAGCCGCAAAGCAAGAACCTGGTATGAGGAACTGGCAGAGTGGCGTGTGCAGGGAATTGCTGCCAGAGCCTTCGTCGTACAATCCGTCCGGCTTCAGCACGCCAACATTTTGCCAGCCGTTCTCTTCGTAGTTCCAGTATTCTCTAGGCTGCCCCTCTGCCCAGACCCCATTGACTGGAGTGAAGTGTTTTCCTATTTTTTTGCAGTGAAGAGAATTGGCAGTCCTATCATTAGACTGACGGGGAAAGGATTGTGAAACTAACATGCTATTCTAGTGCCGTTTGGCAGATGCCACTGCCACCCGACGCCGACACCTGCCTGTTGGCCTAGCTGCTGCAGATTTAGCACCACACTGTACGCTCCTAAACTAGCCTGCAGATTTGCCAGTGGTTGCCTAACGGGGGAAAAAGAAGGAAGGAGGTATAGGGAACAAGATCGAGGTCCTCCACAAGGCTGGCGAGCGTTGCCGGCTTCCAAGGAGAGCCCAGGACACCGCCTAGGCCTTCGCAGAAAACTCTGGCATCTTTCTGTCTCAGGCTGGTGCTGGTCAGTCGAACGCTCCAGCAGTAGCCGTCCGCCTCTGCGTGATCCAAGTCCGACAGACAGCTTTCCAGGCCATTGCCTAGAGTGTCGGCAGATTGGTCGGACTATGCTAGCTCCCCCCCCCCCCACTTAAATAATCCCCCCCCCCACTTATACAATCCCCCCCACTTAGGCATGACATAGGCTTTGGAAGGCTTAGGTTTAGATTTAGATGGAAATCCGTAGTTGTTGATGCTACATCCCCCCACTTATGATGCTACATCCCCCCCCCCCCACTTAAGCATATTTTGATGCTTGATGCTAGCTCCCCCCCCCCCCCCACTTAACTTCATAAGTAGGGGGGGGGGGAGCTAGCATCAACAATCAAAATATGCTTAAGTGGGGGGATGTAGCATCATAAGTGGGGGGGATGTAGCATCAACAACTACGGATTTGCACCTAAATCTAAGCCAACGGCTAAGTGGGGGGGATTATATAAGTGGGGGGAATGTATAAGTGGGGGGAAGTATAAGTGGGGGGGGGGGGGGGACCTAGCATATTCCGATTGGTCGGGCAAGGTGGACCGTTGCTCAGAGTGTCACCCTCCAGGTACTTGCGCAAAATGCCCTTTTTCAAAAAAATGTGTCTCAGCGTCACGATGCTAACTCTTTCTAAGCTTTAGCCCAAGCTTAAGCATCAAGATGTTTGATGATTTTACCTAAGCTTAAGCCTTTTGGATAAGTAGGCGTTTTGCGGCAAGTACCTGGTGCGGTTTCCGAGTACGGCACGGTATCAGAAAATTTTGATTTTTAGAAAAAGTTTTGAAAACTGTCTACTTTAAAACTGATAAAACTCTAAACTTTTAAACTATATCGGTTTTAAAATGGTCAATAGAATGATGCTTATTTTGGCAATGTGTAAAAATGTGTAAATTAGATAAAATATGAACTGTCTAAACAGAAACAAATTTTTTCACTGGAAGATACATTGTATTACTTTGTTTCACTTTGTATCTCTGCCTGATGGAACGAGTGACTAAAATTGTTTTAGTGATGCATAATAGTGTGATACAATTTTAACAACTTTAAGGTTTTGTGTTAAAATATTATATCGATTAGCGCAAAAACCAAATATGCGTAAAATCTTGCTTAGTTACTTACAAGCTTACTTAATATACTAGCTTAAATTCCTTACAAAGTTACAAGCTTCCTTGCTAACCATTGACTTGAGCCAGGGCAAGGAGGCAGAGCGCTAAAATCCGCATTTATCAGTGCCTAAATGTCCAGTCTGGTATGAAATCAAAGCCCAATGTCCCCCTATTTAAACGAGCCTGCTTCCTGTCTGAATGTTAAACAGATGGATTCTAAGAAACTCGTCTGCATCGTCTGTTACCGGAAATCCAGTCATAATGCAACGAAAAAATGCTTTGCCTATTTGCTCGTCTGTCTGTTGCAGCTTCATTTGCCTTTCATGAATATCTCTAGCTCAGTAGACATGCAATTTTTTGCCAGACGTCGTCTGTTTCATTCAGATGTCTCGGACGATTACTGTAGAGCTATCGCCAATGCTAAACTGAGGCTACCTTTTCCGTTAGAAATCAGTGACGTCCTTTTTTCCTGCTTTTATCACTCGTGATCGGTCGTAATTAGTTTTTGTAACTCATATTTTTATCTGACAATTTTAATTGAAAAAGTCTGCGATATCTAAACAACTTTTCTCCCAAAAATAAATTTCCCCGATTGGAAAGCCAAGAAAATGGACACGCTTAATTTCTCGTGGAACCTTTTCTATTTTGTTGAAATAAGATGTTTGTGCTCGCTTGAACAAAATTTTGTTTTAGTTCGTCTTTGGAAACGAAAACTTGAAAGAGATCAACGGGAGGAATTAAAAATAAATAGCTAATAAAAGGGTTTCGTCCGTGTTATAATTTTATCCATGGGAACTGTTGTTAAGCTTTTTGGTAGAACTATTTTTTGCTAGAGCTGCTTTAAATCTTTTCATCATCCGATCTTAGGCCGTGTTACGAAAAACATAAAAGCTATGATTTGGCTTTTTCTCGTATCAACTATCCTACATGGTCGTACTATAGCTGTACCACAGGTAAATGTCGGCATTCACTATTTTTCCAGTCTCAGTGGGTTCAAAAGTCGGGAGTAACCTAAAGTTACCGCTAAACTCAGTTTGATATGCCTTTGCTGGAAAATAATATATCTGGTACTATCGGCAGGCCAAATGTGGGTCTCTTTTCTCCAAAATTTGCAATTGACTCGAGTAAAAAGTAAAGGAAATACATTTTATACTAGTGGAATCTGCTGCTTGGACAGTTCCATTTTGTTTTTGGCGCGCAGATCATTGTCTCTTTCCCTGCGCGCCCAAAAACAAAATGCAGATGACGCAGCAGATTCCACTAGTATAAAATGTATTTCCTTTACTTTTTACTCGAGTCAATTGCAAGTTTTGGAGAAAAGAGACCCACATTTGGCCTGCCGATAGTACCAGATATTTCTTCCACTTTTAATATAGTATAAAATGTATAAATACAAATTTTATAATGTTGGTTATATGTTTAGCTAAGATTTTATTAAATAAATAATAAACAAAAAAAACAAAAACAAAAATTTGGAATCGGAAATTACAAAGAAAAGAGCTTTAGGCTTTCCGATGGTACCAGTTGTTTTCTCAACTTTAAACAGACAAAAATAAAAAAAGGATGGATTCGAACCTGCCAGGATCATACAGCCGTCCAATCGCTTAGACCACTACACCACTGGTGCATATTGGGCTGGCGCGAGGGAGCATAGCGACAGTCAGCGCCCAGCCCCTCTTTCCGACCCAAGTGTATGTTTCGAGGATTATTGCCAGATCTCAAAATTGATAAGCGTTTTTCTCATCCCAGACAGCACCGATTGCACTGATTTTTGCTGCAACGGAAAGGACAACATCGAATTATAGGGGGTACTCGCGAAAAGCAGCATAAAAGTTTGGATTTGATGGAGAAAATTGCAAAACAAAAGCGCCGCACGAACTCCTTCACTTCCCTTCTTCCCTTCCCTTCTTCGCATCTACTCCATGAATGGGTGTAGGTATTTGCTCGCCACTGCGCAGTTTTAACCAAACTTGTTTGTGCAGTCTTTCGGAATGCAAACAAGTGGTGTAGTGGCAAAAGCGCCAGCCATAAGATGAAAATGGAAAGTTCAAGTCTGATGTGATAATTTTTTTAAAAATTTTGCATTTCAAATTTGAGGAAATATGCTACCAACTACTAGCCGAATCCTGACTCCGGCATTTATTTTTTGAATGTTTGTTAAGTTGAGGAAATAACTGGTACCATCGGCAAGCCAAAATGAAGCTCTTTTAGTCCCCGAGTCTAAAGCCAAAGAAATTGCCCTACTACTAGTGAAATTTGCTATGTCACCTGCATTTTGTTTGAGCGCACATGAAAAGAGCCCTAGAACTGCGCGCGAAAACAAAATGCAAATGCCCCACAAGCAGATTTCACTAGTAGTAGGGCAATTTCTTTGGCTTTACACTCGGGGCAATCGATTTTTTTCCGGAGAAAAGAGCTTCATTTTGGCTTGCCGATGGTACCAGTTATGTCACATTAGCTTAACTTCAGATTTATCAATAAATACATGATGAAGCCCAGTGACCCGGGGGCAGGGGGATGAAATGAATACCTACTATCGTTAATTGAATAGATGCGGAGAAGGAGAAGAAGAAGAAGGAGTTCGGACAAATGGTTTTTTTGCAATTTTCTTAATAAAACAATTAGTTTTTGGCAAAAGTCAAAAGATAAACTATCGTTAATTCGATGTTGCTCTTTCCATTGCAAAAAGAATTAAAACGGATGGAGCTTTATGTGATGAGCAGTAGCCTTATCAAAATTGAGATCTAGCAATAACCCCTAAAACGTACACCTGGGTCGAAAAGAGGGACTGAGCGCTGACACTCCGCTAAAACTCTGTTCGCGCCAGCCCAATAAGCGAAAACCAAAAAACGATTTTTTCAATTAATTTCTGAATAAAACGCTAAACACGCTAAACTCTAAAAACTCTTTACGCTAAACATATTTGTCTAAAACATGAAATCAACTTGCCTCTGAAATCTCGCAAGATATTTCACTTTGAGAAGCATCAGATCACGTTTTCCACAAACCCAAAAAATATACCTAAATTTCTCAAATTTACAAAACCGATAAAAATGAAGCAACATTTCTCACTTTTATTAAAATGATACCTTAATACTTGAACGGTACACTAAAACTTCTTCTTCCCCCGACAACAATTTGAAAGGCGACGTATTTTTCGCGCACAAAATGCAAAGTCATATTTAATGCTGGCACTATCATGACCTTTTGTGGTTCAAGTTTAGTTTCGGAAAATCAAAGTTTTCGTCCATTTTTTCGAGATACTAAAAGTTTTGACAAAAGAGACGTGTGTGACCGGGAATGCAGGCGATTCCACCCGGAAGCCAGCGTGGCGAAGTCTTCGCCAGAGACTCCCACTGCCGGCCTGTGGATCCCACGCAAAACCTCACCTTTCGCATTCCCATCTCCTTCGTCTTCGACAAGTTAGTGCTTTAGAACTGCTCTAGAACCTGTCTGGGCTCTGTAGGCCCTTCAAAATTATATAAGTTATCCTACTCACTCTATCTAAGCACAAGACTCAGCGTCGTTATCTTAATACCAAAGTCAACTCTTCTGTCCTGCGGATGTACTTTGTAAGCGCCCAGAAACACTAGCCAGTTAAAAATGCGACTTTGTTTTCTTGAAGCAGGAAGAATCAGTCAGATATATCAATAGAGACCCTCTAACAGCCTGAGTAGGCTTTGAGTTGAGGCATGCGACAGCGGAGCTGATAAAATTCGTTCATGCGAGCGGTCACAGTCAGAGGGTAGCGGTTTATAAGACGCGTTTGATCAGGCAGCTACACGATCGCCTCCACAATCTCTACAACCACCCCAGTTCCGGCTTCCGTTTCGAGGTTTTGCTGATTTTTTTATGCCGTGCATGAACAGACAATTGGTTTTTCGAGAACGGTTTTTCGAATTGTTCCGGAATCAGAAGCCTCCAGCATGATTTATGAAATGGAAGTCTGAGGCTTGAGGGGAAAAGTCATCCGAACATTGAGAGTACAAGTGCTCTCTTTGCAATAAGCAACAGAAAATGTTGCGGGCAGCTCTTTTGTAAAGCAGTTGTTAATTCTATGGGCCATTAAAAGCCGATGCAGAACTCTTTAAAAGCAAAATAATTGCCACACGCCCAAAAAAATTCTAGTTTGTGGTGAAAATAAAGCTCCTGGCCGACTTTCCTGAAGCATCACTCGTGACCACCGCTCAGGGCGGCATAGAGGCACAAGCGCGTCTATTCGTCCTGAACCAGTTCAAACGAGTTATTTGACTGCTCTCTTCACAGATGACTGGTCAGGTTTGGCAAGTTTGTCAGGTGTCGATAGCTTTTGGCGTTCCGCCTAGAGAGCTGGTGGCTGGAGTTTTGACACCTAAATCGTTACTCTTTCTACTTAGTTTCTGACCTTACTGTTCCTCATGTTCTTTGTTGTTCAGTAGGCTGTGATCCCCCTACTGATATACCCCAACTTTGTTGGAATATAATTAGAATTCATTGAATTTTTGCATGCAATCTGGACTTATTCAGATATTCCTGAGTCATGGCAGTTCCTAGCCTTCTAACCTTATTTGATACAGAGAAATGAAATACGATAGCATAATCTGAAATATTTTTTTCGATCTTTAGATAATTTTTTAATATATACTAATTAAGTTTTAAAAGCTTAACACTTGTCAACTCCGACTAAATTAGCTCTATAATTGTTACAAGTTTGTCAGATATGGCGACTGTTTAGAAATTGTTATTCTAAGGACAATAAATTATAGGTGGCCAGCTAAAAGTGGCAATAGCCCATCTTACGGCCAACACGTGATTGGGGCGGCTAATAAAGTTGAAAGCTTTAACAAATGACACTGCGAAATTATCTGTCAACATGCAGGGAAAACTGGGGTCGAACAAAGCAGTGCTATTCGCTACGCTGCCCAATACCCATCCAAAGGTACTGTTAAGATTCACAGCGTGACCTTTGCTTCACCAAAGTTAAATTTGAATATTTACAAATTTTGAAAGAAAATTTAAATAATTTAAAATTTAAAGAAAAAATTTAAAAAAAATACACAGTTTAAATATTTTAATAGTACTTCTGACTGACCATATTCAATTGAAGAAGTGGACGGAAGGCATCGACTCTGTAGTCGAAACAGTCGCTCATCAGATAGCACATGTCATCGGTAAGCGCATTACCAAAAACTAAATCATGTGTAATGGCACAAAGCACGAAAGTTGATCGCAAAGCAAACACCCAATTGAAAATGCAACAAAATCTTATCTTTTTCAAAAGGGTTAGTGGTTCCTCAACTCTGTTTCTTCATGGCATGCATGAAAATTTCTCACTTAGACGATTAAATATGTTGTCAACCAATTTCAAAAATAAGCCAGATTTAAAATCGGCATACATTTCTTTCTAAACAAAAGACCAATATTCTCAGTAAGAAAATATCACCAATTTGCTCCAAGTACGCTCAAAAAGTTAGCCACTCCCAAATTGTCCGCCCCAAGTGTTTCACAAAATTTTCACAATTTTTTTCACAAATCTGGCCAGGAACTTCTCAAAGCCGCAAAGAATCCACCCAAAATGATCCAATCTTCAACATGGCCCCAACTGGCAAAATGCCCAAAACCTGCCCAAAATGCTTCAACAGTGTCTGAAACTCTGGCAGGCGTGGAGCACGACGGCTTCTATGCCTGCCACAGGACGGGGGTGGTGCACATGATGGCGGGCTTCGACCAGCCTATAGGGGCCGGCCTCCACCGAACCTGGAGCGCCTGTAGTCGGGAAACCTTCGCCAGGCGCCTCAACTGCTACCCACTCTTCGCCTTCCCCAACGGCAGCCGCCACACCTCCGGCTTCGCGGTCGCCCAGCGATTCCGCGGCCCCTACCGACAAGGTTTGGGCAGCTGGTGAAGCTGGAGAACGTTTAGAGGCGTTTTACGGTGAGCGGTTGGAAAAAATATTGCCTGGGACAAAATGGGACAAAAAATTTTGAATCGTGAACCAGAATTTTTGAATCAGCAGCAGTAATTGGGGTATATCAGGCAAGGTAACGGCCGAATCGCCACTCAGTTAGTTCTAGATCAGTGTCAGTTTTTGGAGTCTTGAAAGAAGTAGTAGTGAAAGATGAGTAAAAGTTGGCCGTGCAGGCGACTGCTTCGACTGGGAGCCGGACTGTCGCAGTCTGGTCGGCTTCCCCCGTTTCATGATGCAGCAAGTCTACAAGGACTCCTGCTTCCAGGGAGTCGACCTCTGCAGCCCTGATAGAGGTTCTTCTATTTTACAATAAGCCCAGCCAGTGCTCTCAGCGTTTTTCAAGCCGCATACGCTGCCAATCGGCATTTCAGGCTTCAGAAACTGAAAATTCATTCGATTTGTTTTAATTTATTTATAGGCGACAAAATACAAATCTCCAATGATCCAGTAGCTTCCGAATTTTGAGATCATGCGAGCAGAGCATAAGAATGGTTCCCTCTAAGCCAAGGACACTCTAAAACGGCTTTTCCAGAGCCAATTATATTCCATCCTTTAACAAAAGCTAATTTTGACCAAAACTTCCGCTAGTCGACCGAAAACAATGCCACAAACAATATTGAAAGTCGAAAAAGAAATTTAAAAAATTTTTTGAAAAGGGATAAAAATTGGTGCCTTGACGCCATCCAACCACAGACTAATTGTTCACCATCCAAACCAAATGGTTCCATCCCCGAACCAAAATTTTCACCCCCCGATCCAAAATTTTCACCCCCCGATCCAAAATGTTCACCCCCCGAACCAAATTTTTCACCCCCCGAAACAAAACCCTAGATCCGCCCTTGCTTGACAGCCAACGGTTGTGTGGGGGAGCCGAGGGACAGCAGTGTGGAGTGCGCCTGGAACGACGGCTCCCACTGCGCGGCTCCGGCTGCCTACTACGGAAAGAGGACCAAATCTGCCAGTTGGGGAGTCAGCCTGATTTCGGCCTCATGACTACTCAGTCTGCCGATGTTGCAGACGGCACGGACTGCTTCGAGTGGGACAAAATGCCGCACGACAGAGAGAAACACTACGGCACTATTGTTATGGGCAAATACTGCCGCTCCTCCAATTCGTATGTCCTGTTGATTAGTGGGGGTGGGGGGTGGGAAGCATGAACGATTTAAACGGTTTGTTATATTTTGTCATAAGTATGACGCAGGTGCACCCTAGCCTATTCAATGTTTTCCGCAAAAAATAGCATGAAATTTTCAATTTATGTTTTCTTAAGGCCTTCTTAAGTTCTTTTTCAAACAGCAAGTTTCCTTTCTTCGCGTCACGAACAAATTATCAAAGCCATAGGCTAGATAAAAAGGAGCAGGGCAAGCCATCATAAAATCAATGTTTATAACTGCGAAATAATTTTATTCAATTCTGTTCATCAAAACTTAGCAAACCCATAATCGAACTTCTGCTTGAGGCTATTACTGCCAGTCTCTAAAGTCCCACTTTTTGTCACAAGAAAGTTTGAAAACTCCTATAGGAGGCTTTTCCAGGATCGGCAACGTGAAGTGTCCCATCTGCACTCGCCCCAACACAGCGGTGGCCGCATGTCCCCGTGTCTGGAAGACACTCGCCAACTGCTTCAGCAGCTGTCAAGGTTGGCCGTTCAAAATTGCTGGGGAAAATCAACTTCTGCCAGCAGTAGCAAAAATGATAACAAGTACATGGCGCAAAGCGCGATGGGTGACCGCGAAAGGCTGTCCAAATCCATCGAGAATTCGCCTTTTCCAAGCATACCCCATTTTGAACCTTTCTACCCAAAAAGTAATGTTTCAAATGCTCCTGGACCGGTTCCACCCCTCCAGATCAACCCAAAAGTTTATTAGCTTTCAGGAAAAATTTTGTCCAAATCTGTTGAGAATTTGCCATTTCTCAGCATACCCCATGATTAAACATTTCTACCCAAATAAGTAATTTTTCAAATGCTCCGGGACCAGTTCCATCCCTCCAGATCTTCCTAATATTTTATTACCTTTCAGGAAAAAAAAGTTTGTGAAGATCCATTGAGAATTCGCCATTTCTCAGCCTATCCCATTTTTATACCTTTCTACCCAAAAAAGTAATGTCACAAATGCTCCGGGAACAGTTTCACCCCTCCAGACCTTCCTAAAATTTTAGTAGCTTTCAGGAAAAAAAGTTTGTCCAAATCCATTGAGAATTCGCCATTTCTCAGCATACCCCATGTTTAAACCTCTCTACCCAAAAAAGTAATGTTTCAAATGCTCCGGGACCACTTCCACCCTGCCAGATTTGTAAAGCCAAGCATTACCTTTCAGGAAAAAAAGTATAGCCAATTTAGTTGAGAATTCGCTGGTACACGGCTAGATTTGATAGAAATATATATACATATATATATACAGAAAATTATTGCATGACTTGTAAGGACCGCGAAGCGGGCCCATCACTGTTCGAAAATTAAAAAAAAATTTAAAATAAATTGAAAATATTTCTGGGCACAGATCACGTGCTGGGCCTCTGGCCAGAGCAAGGCGGCGAGCTGTTTCTGGAGAATTGGGGACGAGCGTCTCGGTTCAAGGATGCCATGCGAGAGATTCGCAATCAGGGCATCCGCTGGTCCGATCATTCCATTATGCCGGTTAAGGTTTTTTGGAGAGCTGTGGTGTTTTGGTAGCCGAAACTGCTATTTGTTGGTATTTTTTTGATATTTTTTTCATGGGCATTAAAGCTTTTGTCGAGTAAAATTAGGTTTTTTAGTTGTATAATTTCAGCATAATGCTCACAAGTTTCAGATCAGAAGTCGTAGGGCATTCGACGGAGATTCCTGCGAAGAAAAACTGAAACGGGAGATAAATCAGTTCGCGTCTATTTTTTCTCATCACGCTAGCCTAAAAATTCACCCCGGTATCATATGGCCATAAATTAATTTAATCCTCAATATAGCAAAAAGGCTTTGAATTCTAATCTCCCTCAACTATATGCTGCCTAGAAAATTAAATGTACCTTTTTGCAATGGCGTTGACGAATATTGTCGAATGCAACAAAAGGCCATTGAAACAGGACAAACGTTTACGTGGAGGCGGGTGGAAGCAATGCGGAGTGCTTCTTCTTCGAGAGCATGAAAGTGGAGCAAGCAAGAATTGGCAAGTTCAGCATTCAGCACACCGGGAGTTCCACGGACGATATTCGCTATCCCGTTCCCAGTTGGACGTGTTTGATTTTTTCGTGGGAAGCATGGGAGGTTATTGCAGCCAACGCTTTGGTAATCAAGGATTTCTACATCTACCATAAATCGGCTGAGTTAGTATACCTGTTGACATCCGCTCTGGCTGTAAATTTTGAGGAAGCAATAACCTTGCTACAATTAGAGAGTTTTTAAGACACTGGAGAGTCTTCCCAAAAATACAAACTTTTTTAAAATCCCGAACGAATCAATCATGCTCTCAGGAGAGACAAATAGTTTCAATCAATTCCAGCATGGGCTATGTCTATGAGCTTTGCACAGATTTTTTTTCGAAATTTCATTTTCCTCTATATTTTGCTCTAAATTTTCAAAATTGTTAATATTAATCAAAATTCTGAAATTCGTCCTTTTAGATAAATATCAACCAACAATACTAAAAAATTTGGAGCAAAATATGGAGGAAAATGAAATTTCGTAAATTTTGAAGTTTGGCAGAGTGTCGGGCGGGATGTCCGGTTGGCCATGGGAGAAGGCGGCCGTGGAGGCCACTGTGCCCACACTCGCCCACTGCATCTTCCTCTGCGGCAACTTTCAAACCCGTCGCAACTTTCACCAGCCCAAAATTCGCCTCTCGGTGAGTGGAGCAAAGGAGCATTAGCCAACGCTCCTGCAAAGTGCACTGGAGCAATTGCAGCACCTATGTTTAAGTAGACATGCGCTAAATTAATTGTGCCGTTAACTGACCTAGGAATGCGCGTGAAGTAAGAGCAATCAAATGCACCGACTGATTTAGTTGTCCTATATGCCCACAAATATTGTCAATGGTGGGAGCGTAAGCACTTTAGCAGCAGCTTGAAACATTGTGTACAAAAAAGTTAACTGAAGCTCTAACTAACTTAAAGAACGCATAAGGAAGCAGAGCAGAACTTTTTATGCGAACTATCCTCTCAGTTCTACAGTTAAAGAGAAGGCTAGTTTTAGACAGGGTTGCAGGCGCATATGTTCAACTACATCGCAGTGCAGGAGGGCGGCTACGGCAAAAGCGGACAATGCCATTGCATTGTTAATCATAGTCTTTTTAGTTTACTGCTGGTAACCGAAAAAGATTCAGAAATAAAAACAAGTATATGGCGCAAAGCGCAATAGGTGACCGCGGAGCACATCCAATCAAGTCAAAAATCAAGTCTGTGGTTTCTCAACCAATTTCAAAAGTAAGCACAGATTTAGAATCGACATATAAGACTAGTGAACAAAAAAATCAACTCTTCTGTGCAATTCTCAATTCTTCAGGTACTACAGTGCAAAAACCGCATATTGCAATTTTCCAACTTTCTACCCAGAAAAGTAATGTTTTAATGCTTTGGGACCAGTTCCCCCCCCAGATTTCTTAAAATTTAATTACCTTTAAGCAAAAAAAAAGTTTGTCCAAATCCATTGAGAATTCGCCATTTCTCAACATACCCCATTTTCCAACCTTTCTACCCAAAAAAGTACTGTTTCAAATGCTCAAATTCCGGGTTTACCCATCCATTCTTTCTAAAATGTTATTACCTTTCAGCAAAAAAAAGTTTGTCCAAATCCCGTGAGAATTCGCCATTTCTCAACATACCCCATTTTCCAACCTTTCTACCCAAAAAAGTAATGTTTCAAATGCTCAAATTCCGGGTCTACCCCTCCAGATCTTCCTAAAATAGCATTACCTTTCAGGAAAAAAAAAGTTTGTCCAAATCCGTTGAGAATTCGCCCGTTCCCAGCATTTCCAGATCCGGACATATATATATGAGGACAAAAGTTGAGTAACCTCTATAGACCGCGGAGCGGCCCTTCGGGCCGCTCCGCGGTCAAAAATCAACTTCCTGACTTGAAACTGAGGGCTGCAAAAAATTGAAATCAACGTTTGAAGGAGCAAGAAGAGGCCTCGGTGCGTCCTGGGGACGGCAATCAACCTGGCGATATTCATGTGCGGGAGCCTCCGTTGGTTAAAGTTTTAGCCCATGCTGGTTTATGCTGCTCTCAAATTTTGCTGAAGAACTGACAGCCACAAAATGTTTATGTGTAATTTTAGCCACTAGAAATTAAAATCACATGAAGTGAACCTGGGATCAGGTTTTTCAAGAATGGAACTCAAGAATGTCAGACACTGGGCCTGATATTTCTTGATTTTGATTTGATTTTGTTGATGAAATTTCATTCGATCCTAGCTAATGTAGACGGAGATGCAGGTGGAATACATGTGGCTGCTGGATCCCAACTCCACGCTAGCTGTGCAGGGCGTCAAGCAGGTGTTCAGCGGCCATGTGGCCAACTTCTACATGAAATGGCCGGGTCCAGAGCCGGAACACGACGGAAACTTTTCCTGGCATGCCATGCCCATGAGACATGTCTACTATGTCGGTTCATGTCCTCACTTAAAAGCCTATTTCTTTTGAACCTTGATTGCCATATCATTAGTTGGCTAATTTTAAAAAACTTTGACACAGTTACTGGCGCAATGTTTCGCCTTTCTAGGCTAGAAGTTCTTAAATGCATGTAAATTACAGAGCGCTGTCGGTTCTACTCAGGCGTGGCTTTCGTGCGCTCGCAAAATCAGCTGAATGCAGATAGCATCGTAACAGTCGGAATACCAGATCATGGTTTGTTTCGCATTCTTTAGGCTCACACGACCATGCTAATGAGCAAACGAAACATGGTAACTCCATATGCAACCCTAATGCACAAAAGGGCTCCAAATTCAAGCTAATGCTTTATTTTAAAGTGTGAGATGAAACAGAATGGACTGTGTACAGTGGAGCAGACGAACCACGTGGGCTACTGCTGCGATATGTGTGCAGAGGTGAAGGAGGACTGCACCGGCTTTGACTTTGATGCAACGACGGGCGAGTGTCGTCTCTTCAAGAACATCGGTCCTCGCATTTCTTTTGCTACTCGGCTGTAGTTCAGGAACTAGAAATGAGTTTTCAATTTCAGAGGACCTGACGACTGGGCCATCGACAATATCTGCCATCGGAATCTTGACGCCAAAAAAATCCTGAGCCTCTATTGAACACTGATTAAAGTTGATGAAAACGAATTATTGATGTGTCTTAGTTGTGCGACAACCAGCTTATAATGGCAATTTTATTCTGTCGTTGGAGAGAAATTATAATCCGTTTTTACATTTCCGCCTTATTTTGGCGAAATATGTCGTATCGTTGGAGAGAAACTATAATCCGGAATGATCAACTCAATAAATTAAAACTAAATAGCTGAATAAAACGTCAGCGAATACACTTCCTTTTTACTTTTATTGCAACTGACGCATCACCGACATCACTACAGTAAAGGAAAAACAAGGCCTAAGAAAACTGAAGCATGCTCTTTCATCATTATAAGTGCAAAAGTAAATTGTGTGTTCCAAAATCCCACAATAGCTTTGTTCGGAAAAGCAAACAGGGAGTTCTAAAGGAAGCAACGAAACCTACTAGTTTAGCCGCAGCAAGCAATATAGTTAATTTATATGCCGCACAGTAAGCAAGTCACTTTGCTAGCAAACTTTTTTTTGAATTAATGCAATTAAAACTCAAGTTTTTTTGCATTCTCTCTTTCTTGTCTTCTATTAGTCCTCCATAAAATCAACGGGAGAAACATAACAGCGAGCAAAGGGGTTTTGAAGGAGGGGAAGATTAAGACACATTAGGCATCAAATGGGATCATTTCGTCAAGTCTTTTTTTATCTTTTTACAGGATTCTCTGTCGTGCTTCCTTCTCAGTTGTGCTTAGTCGGGACAACTGAGTTGAGAGCAGGCCCAAACAAGCCTGAGCCTTCTATGACGCAGTGCGCTTGTCCAGGTTGCATAGCTACTGAATACCTACTCCTTGGCCAAGCCAGGCAGCGCGCGCCAGCCACCTCAGACTTTCAATCACACTCTCTTCATTGGCCACCCGCCATGGATGCTTTGTCTGGCATTCTCTCCCAGCTTCAGGCCAAAGGTTCCAGCCTTCATTTGCGCAGTCTGTAAGTCTGGGAATAGCTGCATAGCCGCTGCAGAATCCTTGCGAAACTCATTTCCCAGCTCCAGATGCTCATCCCTGCTGAGACAAGCATTCCCAAAAATTCAGGCCTGACTCTGCGCAGCTATCAGAAGGAGGGCGTGGAGTTCCTGCTGAAGTGCTACGGCCAAGGCCATGGGTGAGAGGCATTGGGGGAGCTGGTTAGACTGGGAAGCTGGCCTGAGTTTGAAGGTGCATCCTGGCCGATGAGATGGGACTGGGCAAGACCTGTCAGGCCATTCTGGCCCTGTCAGCCCTTGCCACAAGCTCCCAGCAACGAATCCTCGTCCTCTGTCCACTCAGCGTCCTGCAGCACTGGCGGCAGGAGATACAGCGGTTTTTTTTGCAGTTCAATAAAGTTGAATATTTTAAACTTTGGCTAGATTTGGGAATGAGGGGCAGGCCTAAAAGGAGGCTTGCACAAGTGTGCAGCGAAGCAGCAGGCAACGAATGGAGGGAAGAGTAATGGCGGTTGTAGATTCGGAGTAAGGCTGGAGACAGTGCTCTATCGCTCGGTGAAGGAGGAACGGGAGGAGCTGCAGCAAAAGCTGCTGCAGGACAAGTCCTGGAACCTGCTTCTCACTACCTACGAGGTGTTGCCTTTTTGGAGGCTGACTGTTTTTGTGCATGAATGTTGCTCTGAAACTATTTCTGCTAATGAGCAGTGCAATTGGCTGAGCTATCAATTTAACGGTCGTTTGTTGGTACTTTTAAAAGTTAACTCCAAGAATCAAGCACACTTTCAAAAACTTGTTTTGGTCTCAAACCAAAAGAAAGAATAGCTTGCTCTCAGATGGCCCTGAAAGACGAGGCTTTCTTGGGCAAGTTCAGCTGGTCGATTCTGGTGGTGGACGAAGCACATCGACTGAAGAATCACGAGTCCCTCCTCTACCAATCAATTACCACCCAGGTCTTTTCTATTTACTTCCTTACCATTCATGAACTCTAGCATAAGTTAACTACCATATCTGGCTTGCCAGTAGTTTAATCTGTCTCCAAATCACCCCCCAAATCAGTTCAGGTAATATCAAGTATGAGGATCCAGGTCTCATTAATAAAACTAATGATTCGTTCTCAATGGTAATATCAAGCAGCTAGTTGAAATCAATGCCCAAACCAATATGCCCAAACCAATGGCTGCCGCTGTAACAATTGCATTTGCAAGGTGTTGCCTGGCTGGAGTCTGCTGCTCACGGGGACGCCGGTTCAGAACAACCTCCGGGAGCTCTACGCCCTCCTTCATCTCCTGCACGCAGCCCAATTCCCCCTGGACTCCTTGGAGGCTTTCCTGAGCCAGTACAAGGCGGCCAGCAGTCCAACCCTCACTCATCGACTAGGCTTAGTTGGATAGAAGTGGTTTGCAGCCATGGAGGGCCTTAAGCAAAGATTGGCCCCCTACCTATTGCGGCGCTGCAAAAACCTGGCCTGCCCTGATCTGCCGGCCAGAACTGAAGTCGTCCTCTACCACTCCATCTCTCCGCTTCAGCGCCAACTCTACAAGGCCATTCTCACCAAGAATCGAGGTTTTTTTGTCTCCTTCGAAGCGGGAGGGCTGACGATCGATGAAATATTCTGCCTGAAGTGGCTTTGGATTGTTCTTTTGAGATATTCCATTTCCAGAGGCAAACATTTGAAAGAGAAATATGCAGAGTGGATGTTTGCAGATCTGTTTGACACAGGCGAAAGCGGACAACGTCAGAGCCTGCTGAATACGCTAGTGCAGCTGCGCAAGTGCATCTGTCATCCCTACCTCTTCACAGGTCTTTCTTACCATCACTACATCCAGCATGGCTCCAGTAAATGCCCGCATTGCTTCATTGTCGCTCCAAAATAAGCACCCCACACTCAGATTGCAATTTTGACCATGGATTCAAAAATACCTCAAATTTCGAAACATTCACAAAGGGGTCGAAGTCAGCTGCAAATATTTGGTAGGCGTGGAGCCGGAGCCGTTCAGCGAGGGCGAGCACTTGGTGGAAGCCAGTGGAAAATTGGCAGCTCTGGACCTCCTATTGGGTCGTCTAGAGAAAGATGGACATCGAGTCCTGCTCTTCTCCCAGATGACCAGCGTTCTGGACATCCTCCAGGACTACCTCAGTCTCAGGGGTTTTTCTACTCGTTTTCTTAAAAAATCAAGATATAAACGATTGCTAGCAGGATTGGCGGAAAGCTTCTACATTTTTCCCCAGATTAACAACTCATTTACTTTTGATCAAAATTCAAAATTCAAAATTGGTAATTCAAAATTGCTTTTGAAGTGATTGCTTCGATCGTATTTCATCGACTCAAAATTTCATTTTTATGCAGCTACATCGTTTTCTATTACTTTGGCTCAAACAACGGTTCAAAAGGTTCTGAGCTTGCCCTCAGTTTTTCTGAACCAATTTTGCAAGGCTACTCCTACGAGCGGCTGGACGGCTCGGTTCGGTCTGAGGAGCGCTTCGCTGCTGTGGAGCGCTTCAATCGCCGCTCTGAGGAGCAGGCCTTCGTTTTCCTGCTCTCCACCCGCGCCGGTTCCTATTCATTCTTTCCTTCCAGTAAATTCGCTTTCCAAAGAAGCCTGCCCTTGAGGTGGTCTTGGCCTAACTCTTACCGGGGCTGACACAGTCATCTTCTACGACAGCGACTTCAATCCCCAGAACGACCTACAGGCGGCAGCCAGGAGTCATCGCATCGGGCAGGACCGGTACTCGCCTTTCGGATGTTTCAGAGAGCAATTATACTTGTCCAATGAGTAGGAGATTGATAATCATGTGTAGCATTTGGGGTTACTATTTACATGCTGGATACTAAATAATACTTCATACTAACTACCTCAGACAGACCTCATACTAACTGAAACCACAGGCCAGTGAAAATAATTCGTCTGGTGGGTCGGCACACGGTTGAGGAAGTAATACTGGCGCGAGCTGCGAGCAAACTGCGCCTAACACACGCTGTCATGGACGATAACCCAGAGGACGAAGGTTCTCAGACATTCAAGTTTTAGCGCAACTATAATTTGCTCCATATTCTTTTGCCATCCCTTAGGTGGCTAAGAGTTGTTAGAGTTCACCAGCTTTCTGCATCCCAGCCTTGAATGAAGCCAGAAATGCTCCTGTACTTGCAGGCGGAAAGCTGAGCAGGACAGAGCTCTGCGATCTGCTCACCAGAGGCCTTGGCAAGCTTGAGTTGGAGAAGGAGGAGAAGCTGGATTTCGAGGCTCTTCTGGGCGCCAGCAAGGATGGCCGATGGCTGCCTGCCCAGGTATCTGAACTTCATCCTAAATCTACATGTTCTTACTTCCGAACTAGAATACAATCCGATATCATTGCCTTTATTTTTTACTAATAAATCAAATTTCAACCAGCTTGTTCCAGCTGACCAAAATTCTGAAACATCTGGGATCCAGGCAGGGCAGACAGCTGGGGAGGAGGCAGGGGAGGTGAAGACGGAGCTGGAGAGCATCTACGACTTCGAGGGGCGCAACTATCGGGAGGAGAAGCAGCGCGCGGATCGCGAAGCTCTGGCTCGATTCTTTGAAGAGGCCAAAACTGCGACTGACTTGCCGGCACGCGGCGGAAAACCAATCGTATCAATTTTCCTTTGCCCAGATAGCGAGCACAAAGAAGTTGTGACAACCAAATTAGTCGAAGAGTTTTGACTAAGCAGCCCTGAAATGAACCGGACCACCAAATTTAAGGCTTTTTTCGGGTAATATTGTGGTTATTGATTGAAGAACTGACTGACTGGACACAAAATAGCAGGAGCGTTTTGCAATCCCGGACGTTCCCCTGCGAACCCCGCGAGCCCCACTAACGCCTGCTCAGCTGGAAGAGCGGCGTCTGAAGCGTCAGGCAGCCGCTGCCAAGCGTCAGGCCCAACTGGTCCCTTTCATTCTGCTCCCAATGACGCCAGCTCAGCTGGAAGAGCGGCGTCTGAAGCGTCAGGCAGCCGCTGCCAAGCGTCAGGCCCAACTGGTCCCTTTCATTCTGCTCCCAATGACGCCAGCTCAGCTGGAAGAGCGGCGTCTGAAGCGTCAGGCAGCCGCTGCCAAGCGTCAGGCCCAACTGGTCCCTTTCATTCTGCTCCCAATGACGCCAGCTCAGCTGGAAGAGCGGCGTCTGAAGCGTCAGGCAGCCGCTGCCAAGCGTCAGGCCCAACTGGTCCCTTTCATTCTGCTCCCAATGACGCCAGCTCAGCTGGAAGAGCGGCGTCTGAAGCGTCAGGCAGCCGCTGCCAAGCGTCAGGCCCAACTGGTCCCTTTCATTCTGCTCCCAATGACGCCAGCTCAGCTGGAAGAGCGGCGTCTGAAGCGTCAGGCAGCCGCTGCCAAGCGTCAGGCCCAACTGGTCCCTTTCATTCTGCTCCCAATGACGCCAGCTCAGCTGGAAGAGCGGCGTCTGAAGCGTCAGGCAGCCGCTGCCAAGCGTCAGGCCCAACTGGTCCCTTTCATTCTGCTCCCAATGACGCCAGCTCAGCTGGAAGAGCGGCGTCTGAAGCGTCAGGCAGCCGCTGCCAAGCGTCAGGCCCAACTGGTCCCTTTCATTCTGCTCCCAATGACGCCAGCTCAGCTGGAAGAGCGGCGTCTGAAGCGTCAGGCAGCCGCTGCCAAGCGTCAGGCCCAACTGGTCCCTTTCATTCTGCTCCCTCCCTGCGCCGCTCCCTGAAGCGCTCTAACGCAGCAGCCCTGCCAAGCGCAGCCCAACGTCCCTTCATTCTGCTCCCAACGCCAGCTCAGCTGGAAGAGCGCTCTGAAGCGTCAGGCAGCCGCTGCCAAGCGCAGCCCAACCCCCTTTCACTCTCTCCCAGACGCCCTCCTGGAAGAGCGCAGCGTCAGGCAGCCGCTGCCAAGCGTCAGGCCCAACTGGTCCCTTTCATTCTGCTCCCAATGACGCCAGCTCAGCTGGAAGAGCGGCGTCTGAAGCGTCAGGCAGCCGCTGCCAAGCGTCAGGCCCAACTGGTCCCTTTCATTCTGCTCCCAATGACGCCAGCTCAGCTGGAAGAGCGGCGTCTGAAGCGTCAGGCAGCCGCTGCCAAGCGTCAGGCCCAACTGGTCCCTTTCATTCTGCCTCCCAATACGCCAGCTCAGCTGGAAGAGCGCGTCTACCCACCCTCCACCACCCAACCCTTCCCCGCGCAGCTCACGCTCCGGGCCAAAGCGCTCTGACCCTATTCGCTCCCAACACCCCCCCCAACCCCTCCCCGACGCCAGCTCAGCTGGAAGAGCGGCGTCTGAAGCGCACAGCCGCTGCCAAGCGTCAGGCCCAACTGGTCCCTTTCATTCTGCTCCCAATGACGCCAGCTCAGCTGGAAGAGCGGCGTCTGAAGCGTCAGGCAGCCGCTGCCAAGCGTCAGGCCCAACTGGTCCCTTTCATTCTGCTCCCAATGACGCCAGCTCAGCTGGAAGAGCGGCGTCTGAAGCGTCAGGCAGCCGCTGCCAAGCGTCAGGCCCAACTGGTCCCTTTCATTCTGCTCCCAATGACGCCAGCTCAGCTGGAAGAGCGGCGTCTGAAGCGTCAGGCAGCCGCTGCCAAGCGTCAGGCCCAACTGGTCCCTTTCATTCTGCTCCCAATGACGCCAGCTCAGCTGGAAGAGCGGCGTCTGAAGCGTCAGGCAGCCGCTGCCAAGCGTCAGGCCCAACTGGTCCCTTTCATTCTGCTCCCAATGACGCCAGCTCAGCTGGAAGAGCGGCGTCTGAAGCGTCAGGCAGCCGCTGCCAAGCGTCAGGCCCAACTGGTCCCTTTCATTCTGCTCCCAATGACGCCAGCTCAGCTGGAAGAGCGGCGTCTGAAGCGTCAGGCAGCCGCTGCCAAGCGTCAGGCCCGACTGGTCCCTTCCATCCTGCTCCCAATGACGCCAGCTCAGCTGGAAGAGCGGCGTCTGAAGCGTCAGGCAGCCGCTGCCAAGCGTCAGGCCCAACTGGTCCCTTTCATTCTGCTCCCAATGACGCCAGCTCAGCTGGAAGAGCGGCGTCTGAAGCGTCAGGCAGCCGCTGCCAAGCGTCAGGCCCAACTGGTCCCTTTCATTCTGCTCCCAATGACGCCAGCTCAGCTGGAAGAGCGGCGTCTGAAGCGTCAGGCAGCCGCTGCCAAGCGTCAGGCCCAACTGGTCCCTTTCATTCTGCTCCCAATGACGCCAGCTCAGCTGGAAGAGCGGCGTCTGAAGCGTCAGGCAGCCGCTGCCAAGCGTCAGGCCCAACTGGTCCCTTTCATTCTGCTCCCAATGACGCCAGCTCAGCTGGAAGAGCGGCGTCTGAAGCGTCAGGCAGCCGCTGCCAAGCGTCAGGCCCAACTGGTCCCTTTCATTCTGCTCCCAATGACGCCAGCTCAGCTGGAAGAGCGGCGTCTGAAGCGTCAGGCAGCCGCTGCCAAGCGTCAGGCCCAACTGGTCCCTTTCATTCTGCTCCCAATGACGCCAGCTCAGCTGGAAGAGCGGCGTCTGAAGCGTCAGGCAGCCGCTGCCAAGCGTCAGGCCCAACTGGTCCCTTTCATTCTGCTCCCAATGACGCCAGCTCAGCTGGAAGAGCGGCGTCTGAAGCGTCAGGCAGCCGCTGCCAAGCGTCAGGCCCAACTGGTCCCTTTCATTCTGCTCCCAATGACGCCAGCTCAGCTGGAAGAGCGGCGTCTGAAGCGTCAGGCAGCCGCTGCCAAGCGTCAGGCCCAACTGGTCCCTTTCATTCTGCTCCCAATGACGCCAGCTCAGCTGGAAGAGCGGCGTCTGAAGCGTCAGGCAGCCGCTGCCAAGCGTCAGGCCCAACTGGTCCCTTTCATTCTGCTCCCAATGACGCCAGCTCAGCTGGAAGAGCGGCGTCTGAAGCGTCAGGCAGCCGCTGCCAAGCGTCAGGCCCAACTGGTCCCTTTCATTCTGCTCCCAATGACGCCAGCTCAGCTGGAAGAGCGGCGTCTGAAGCGTCAGGCAGCCGCTGCCAAGCGTCAGGCCCAACTGGTCCCTTTCATTCTGCTCCCAATGACGCCAGCTCAGCTGGAAGAGCGGCGTCTGAAGCGTCAGGCAGCCGCTGCCAAGCGTCAGGCCCAACTGGTCCCTTTCATTCTGCTCCCAATGACACCAACCAAGGGCAGAAGAGTGTCTGCCAAAGTGCAAGGCGAGTTTTACATTTCCACCATTACCTCGTTACTTTTCGCCGGAGACAATGCGGGCTATTAATACCGGAAACCATTGAAAATCATGCTCTATGGTTTCTCCAGCGTTTTAAAAATGGCACAACACCAAAACATAGTCAAAATCGGAGAGAACACGAAAACATGCTCGAATACTCTTTGCCAGTTTTGGAGTTGATGCGTGCTGAATTGGACAGGAGGCCGAGACGGCGGCCAAAGAAGCTGAGCGACTGCGCCGAAAAGAGGAGCGCTGGCGGGCAGCCGGCTACCGATCCCTCGCACTCCCATCGGCGGAGGAGAATGAGGTTGGCCTCCGCTCCTCGTGGCAGCAGCTGCTGTCAAGCTCTAGGCGGAAGGGGAGAAGGAGCTTGGAGGCTCCGGCATTCCATGCTTCAGGCATAGGCACTGCCTTTGCAAGACATTCTACCCAGCTAATTTATTCGGAATAAAAATATAGATTTATTCAGAAATTCAGATCATAGGGACTGAAAGGAGATGGTTTCAAAAAAGAATTTATTGGGGCGCAGGAGGAGTTGGAGGGCGAGGAAGCGGTGGAGGCCATCTTTCTGGCCGGCGACGTCACACACCCGAGCCCACGACCTGAGCATGCGGACGGCGATGTGGTCATCCTACACGTAGTCGACGATTCCGGTATCCATGCCTTTTACTTCCGGTGTTGTATGCAGAAGTGAGCAGCATGCAGCTCCGAGCTGCACTAATATGCAGCTCCGAGCTGCATAGCCAGAGGGTATGCAGCTCCGAGCTGCATAGTTGGAGGGTATGCAGCTCCGAGCTGCACCATGCAGAGATGAGCCAGCTCACCAGTGCATATGCAGAAATGAGCATTTAGACCACTCGGCCACTGGCCCGGAGAAATTGCTCACTTCTGCATATGCAGGCGGGAGCTGGCTCATCTCTGCATATGCACTCGTGAGCCCACAGCAAATCTTGGGTTTGCCTTCTTCCTGTCCAGCATGTTGAATAATCAATCAGGCACCAATCGGAACTTCTCTACCATTGGCACCTGAAGTGGAGGAAATTCTTGGATGCGTAGTGAGGCTTGGAGGAGTGTACCGCATTGCCGTCGTAGAAGAAGCACTCGACCTTGCGGTCGCGGCTGGAGAAAATCGAACCAAAGTGGTCTTCCCTTTGAGATGAGAGATGAGCCAGCTCACGAGGCAGAAATATGGCAGAGATGAGCCAGCTCACGAGTGCATATGCAGAGATGAGCCAGCTCCCGCCTGCATATGCAGAAGTGAGCAATTTCTCCGGGCCAGTGGCCGAGTGGTCTAAACTGCTCTTCTCTGCATATGCAGTGGTGAGCCGGCTCATCTCTGCATGGTGCAGCTCGGAGCTGCATACCCTCCGACTATGCAGCTCGGAGCTGCATACCCCCCGGCTATGCAGCTCGGAGCTGCATACCTGTGCAGCTCGGAGCTGCATACTGCTCATCTCTGCATACAACACCGGCAGTCCTCAGGCAGCGGACTGAAACTATAAAAAGGGTTTCGTTTCCTGCATTCTGCATAGAATAAACAGTGACCGTAAAATAGACATTATGCGCATGTGGAACTCCTCTACATTCAATTGACAACCGCAGCTGATGGATTCGGGCCCAGCCCTGCGTATACTTTTTCCAACAACAGCAAATTTAGCACACTGCGAACCAGACATTGCCGAACTGGAATGTAAATTTTGAAAAAGCAACAAAACGTCAAAGAAAATGCAGAAGGTTGACTGCAGGCAGCTGGGCCTCCGGCGGAGTGTTCGGGGCGATCGGGCGACGCTCTCCAAGTGTCCCGCAGGCCTACAGGGAGGCCGGGCGACAGCGGGACCTGAGCCCGGCCAGCCTCCACCTCATCCCAGCCGACGACCTGGAGTCCCGACCTTGTGGCAGAGACTACGTTGCCCTGGCCGTCGCACAGAGCCGACGCAGCAGGGGTTTGCCTTTTTTTCACAATTTATTTTTTTACAATTTTTTTACAATTCATGGGGGCAGGATTTGATGCACACTTTCATCATTTTATAATGCGGCTGAAAACATTGCATGAAGTTTATTAGAGCAATTTAGAGGAAGAATTGGGAAATCTAGAGGGTTGAAGAAGAAATTTAGGTAAAATTATGACCAATGTGGAATGCACAAACCAGGCAGCAAATTATGGCTCATGATTTGATATACAATTTATTCATTTCATAATGCAGAAAAGTCTGCATAAATAGTTCATTAGAAAAATTTAGATGAAGAGTTGCGAAATGTAAAGGGATGAAGAAGAAATGTGGGTAAAATAGGAGCCAAGTGGGATGCCGGTTCCAGGCAGCATAGATCAAGGACATCTGGCGGAGGCACTGCGAAAGCTGGCAATTTATGCCCTGGAACATCCGGGCACCACCGTTCACCTCCCACGCATCGGCTACGGCCTTACCAGCGTCAACTGGTTTCACTATTCGATCATTGTGACATTTTTTCAAAATTGACTTTTCATTCATCAGAAATTTTTTGTTAGACATTCAAATTACAGCTGCCATTAGAATTTTCTACCCTAGGCCTCCTCAAAGTAGATAAAAATGGTAAAGCTCTGTGGTGTGCAATTGTGCTTTCATACCAAACATTTTTAACGGTTCGTTCATGAAGACAGAAAATGATGCTCTGCACAACATTGCAGTGCATTTAATGAGCATGGAGGAAAGTCCATCATAGCCATATTGTTGAAACATCCGGGCGGCGAGGCAGTGCAGAGAAAAGAACAAACTAAAAGGTATGCCATCGAACGTCTGGTCCGTCGCTATCTCTGTGCAGTGGGCGTCCCTGCCTACATCTACTACTACCGCAGAGGCAAGCGACCAGCTCAGGATGACTGCTCACAGGCAGGTTTGCCAAACATTCTTGTCGCAGGTCCTGTAGGGCTTTTGAGAGTGCAAAGAGTTGCAGATAAGGAAAGTAGCAAGCGGCCTCGAGAGGAGGCTGAGGAAGGGGCGGCCTTTGCCCAGCTTGGGGTTTACATCGACGAGGAGCTGCCAGATGCAGATCAGCTGGGTCGACTGCTGACAGCTCGCGGAGGGCAGCTCCTGCAAAGGTGCCTAAATCAGCTGCATTTCTTCATAATTGCCGACTTCTTTTTGACTACATAATTTTACGCTTTCTTGAATTAGGAGTGAAAAATGAATGCAATGTTATTTCGAACATAATTGATACACGGTATCGGTAGTTCATGGAATTCGTATCCTCGTGCTTGAGCGTGCCTAAACTTCGATCGTCGATTTTGAAGGGAAGAAAGGACGGCGGACACTGTTTGTGTGGCAGAAGCTTCGGAGGGCAAGGATAAGGAGGAGCAGGGGATTTGGGTGAAGGCGGATTGGCTGCGAGAGAGTCTGAAGAATGACGAACCTTTGGCCACTTCTGCCTATCTGTTTCAGTAGTTGAGGCATTTTGTAGATTCCCATCTGTCACTAGTTTGTTCGTGGCTGTGATCTCCCTGTGGCTGTGATAGCATTACCCGTATTCAATTGCTGCAAAATGAACTTGTCTGCTAGTAAATGTGTGTCCTTAAATGCAGCAACTCCGCATTCAGCGCAAAGATCGCTATGCTGCTCAAATTCTAGTCACAAACAGTGATTCAAAAGACAACCATCTGAGACCCTTGAGTGATCTGATAGGACAGAGAAAAAGATGGAGGAAGAGGAGTCATCGTGGAGTGAGGGCCAGGAAGAGAGCCAGAAGAGTCCAGAAAAACGCCAGTGCTGGGTCTGCTTCATCTCCGAGGAGGACGAGCCGGAAGCTGTCTGGCTGTCGCCTTGTCGATGCAAGGTTCCATCGTTTTACTTCTCCCTCGAAGACCAACAGCGAGGTATATGGCTGAGAAACGGAACCAATATTTCAAATCCTAAGGATGGATCTTTTTTGATGACGAATTATTTGTTGCATTGTTTAACTATCTCGTAGTGTTATTATACGTCTAGCAGTGCCTGATGAACTGGAAAAATAAATTTGAGGGTAGCGGACGCTGGGTTCATGAAGGCTGCCTGGAACGATGGATAGACGAAAAGCAGAAGGTGAGCCCAATTGCCCTCAAAGTACCTCAAACACTCCATCATAATGGGGGGGGGGGGGAATATTGAACCAAAAGTTTTAGAGCACTAGTGTTGCCAGAACAGTTTTTCTGAGGAAGTAAAATTGTTTCTCATTTTCTCTAATTTTTTCAAATTTTTCAAAATTTCAATCTTTTTAATCTCTAATTTCATTTATTTTTAATTTTTTTCATTAAATCTTTCAAAAAAAAAGTTTTTCTGGGGAGATATTTGTAATTTTTCCAAAATGCTGTCCATAGCCTAGCCTGCCTTTGTCCAGTTTGAAAGAGTAGGAGGTGAAGTGACAACCAGAAAGACCTCAGTCACTGGGCACAGGGGGACAGCAAGGCGGAGGTGGCCTGCGCCCAGTGCCGAACGCCGTACCGCATCTTCTACCCGCCGCTGGGGCTGCTGATGCGGGTGCTGGAGCGGGTGGACAGGGCCATGGCCGCCGTCTCCCCCCTCGTCACCGGCGCCGTCATCGTCGGCGGCTTCTACTGGACGGCCGTCACCTACGGCGCCGTCACGGTTCGATTAGGCCTCTCAGACCTCTTGGTAATAGTTTTTCTGCCTCGAAAAAGTTGGAAACGAGGCAAATTCTCCTTTCATTTTAGTTGAAGAGGTGGCAAATGCTTTAAATACATGGATATTTGGCTGATGGACGCTTCCCCCCCGCAAGAGTTCCCCCCCCCCCCAAGAGTTGTTTCCCCCCCCCCCCCCCCCCCCCCCCCCCCAAAGGTTCTTCCCCACCCCCAAGCCCAATTTTTTTTATTGTCTTAAAATGCTCGTCTATACATATCTCGAAATTTAAACTCAAGGAATTTTTTTCGAAACAACTATATACCTACTTTTTTAGTTAGTCTATACCGAGTTCGTCATGCTACTAGTTCGTCATGCTACTATCAGGAGTAGTAATAAGGCGCAAGAACTAAAAGGATCTTCCTTTCACTGTGGCAGTACCTACTAGTTAGTCCTTACCGAGTTGAGCACTTTAAAACATCAATGAACTCGGTATAGACTAACTAGTAGGTATTGCCACAGTGAAAGGACGGGCCTTTAAGCCTAACTAGCAGCATGACGAACACGGTATAGACTAACTAGGTATAGACTCAGTAAAAAAGTAGGTATATAGTTGTTTATATAAAAATTCCTTGAGTTTAAATTTCGAGATAGGTATAGAGGAGCATTTTAAGACAATAAAAAAAAATTAAGCTGGGGGGGGGGGGGGGGGAATAACCCTTGGGGGGGGGGGGGGGGGGAGTAACCCATGGGGGGGGGGGGGAAGAACCCTGGGGGGGGGGGGGGAAGCGTCCATCAACCGGATATTTCACAAGTCAGCCTCCATGCTTCGGTAGTTTTTGAGATCTGATTTTTACTCCAGTTTTCACCTGGAGTAACAAGTATATGGCGCAAAGCGCAATAGGTGACCGCGGTGCGCTTACACATCCACATGTAGTAAAATCCAAAAATTAAGGAAAAATTCTGCTGTGAAGGTGATCATTGCATCTCAAAAGGAAAATTCTGTGGTTTCTCAACCATTTTCAAAAGTAAGCACAGATTTGGAATCGTTATATACGACTTGTGAACAAAAAAACTCAAGTGTTCTGTTCAATTATCAGCCGTTCAGCTGCTACTAACTATTGATGCTATTGTCATGTGTGAAAGTTTGTCACTCAAGAGGGCAAGTCTGTGGTTTCTCAACCATTTGCAAAAGTAAGCACAGATTTGAAATCGTTATATTCGACTTGTGAACAAAAAAACTCAAGTGTTCTGTTCAATAATCAGCCGTTCAGCTGCTACTAATTATTGATGCCATTGTCAGGTGTGAAAGTTTGTCACTCAAGAGGGCAAGTCTGTGGTTTCTCAACCATTTTCAAAAGTATGCACAGATTTGGAATTGTTATATACGACTTGTAAACAAAAAAACTCAAGTTGTCTGTGCAATTCTCAAGATTACAGGTGCTACAGCGCAAAAACTGTATATTGCAATGTTTAAACCTTTCTACCCAAAAAAGTAATGTTTCAAATGCTCGGAAACCGGGTCTACCCCTCCAGATCTTCCTAAAATAGCATTACCTTTCAGGAAAAAAAAAGTGTGTCCAAATCCGTTGAGAATTCGCCCGTTCCCAGCATTTCCAGATACATATATATATATACGCATGAGGACAATAGTTTAGTAACCTCTATAGACCGCGGAGCGTCCCTTCGGGCCGCTCCGCGGTCAAAAATCAGATCAAAAACTACAGAAGCATGGAGGCTAAATTGTGAAATGTTCATGTATTTAAAGAATTTGCCTCTTTTGCAACTAAAATGAAAGGATTGAGTGGAGTAGGCAGATGAAGACAGCAGCTGTAGTAGCTGCAAGATATGTTACAGGTGTTCCAAGTTCTGGGCCTGGACGAGGGCCTGCGGTGGATGGAGCAGATGAACCCGGGCTACCTGCTGCTGGGTCTGCCCACCATCCCGGTCCTTCTGGTCACCGGCCAGATGGTCCGCTGGCAAGACAGCCTTCGCCGGGCCCTTCACCTGCTCCACCTACACCCGCCTCAGCCTGTCAGGTAATGATTGGATGGAGCAGATGAACCCGGGCTACCTGCTGCTGGGTCTGCCCACCATCCCGGTCCTTCTGGTCACCGGCCAGATGGTCCGCTGGCAAGACAGCCTTCGCCGGGCCCTTCACCTGCTCCACCTACACCCGCCTCAGCCTGTCAGGTAATGATTGGATGGAGCAGATGAACCCGGGCTACCTGCTGCTGGGTCTGCCCACCATCCCGGTCCTTCTGGTCACCGGCCAGATGGTCCGCTGGCAAGACAGCCTTCGCCGGGCCCTTCACCTGCTCCACCTACACCCGCCTCAGCCTGTCAGGTAATGATTGGATGGAGCAGATGAACCTGGGCTACCTGCTGCTGGGTCTGCCCACCATCCCGGTCCTTCTGGTCACCGGCCAGATGGGCCGCTGGCAAGACAGCCTTCGCCGGGCCCTTCACCTGCTCCACCTACACCCGCCTCAGCATGTCAGGTAATGATTGGATGGAGCAGATGAACTCGGGCTACCTGCTGCTGGGTCTGCCCACCATCCCGGTCCTTCTGGTCACTGGCCAGATGGGCCGCTGGCAAGACAGCCTTCGCTGGGCCCTTCACCTGCTCCACCTACACCCGCCTCAGCCTGTCAGGTAATGATTGGATGGCACAGATGAACCCGGGCTACCTGCTGCTGGGTCTGCCCACCATCCCGGTCCTTCTGGTCACCGGCCAGATGGGCCACTGGCAAGACAGCCTTCGCCGGGCCCTTCACCTGCTCCACCTACACCCGCCTCAGCCTGTCAGGTAATGATTGGATGGAGCAGATGAACCCGGGCTACCTGCTGCTGGGTCTGCCCACCATCCCGGTCCTTCTGGTCACCGGCCAGATGGGCCACTGGCAAGACAGCCTTCGCCGGGCCCTTCACCTGCTCCACCTACAGCCGCCTCAGCCTGTCAGGTAATGATTGGATGGAGCAGATGAACCCGGGCTACCTGCTGCTGGGTCTGCCCACCATCCCGGTCTTCTGGTCACCGGCCAGATGGGCCACTGGCAAGACAGCCTTCGCCGGGCCCTTCACCTGCTCCACCTACACCCGCCTCAGCCTGTCAGGTAATGATTGGATGGAGCAGATGAACCCGGGCTACCTGCTGCTGGGTCTGCCCACCATCCCGGTCCTTCTGGTCACCGGCCAGATGGGCCACTGGCAAGACAGCCTTCGCCGGGCCCTTCACCTGCTCCACCTACACCCGCCTCAGCCTGTCAGGTAATGATTGGATGGAGCAGATGAACCCGGGATACCTGCTGCTGGGTCTGCCCACCATCCCGGTCCTTCTGGTCACCGGCCAGATGGTCCGCTGGCAAGACAGCCTTCGCCGCGCCCTTCACCTGCTCCACCTACACCCGCCTCAGCCTGTCAGGTAATGATTGGTATAGGTTTCCTGAATGGAAATTTTAATGGAACTTAAAAATAGGAGAACGTTTGTTTCCCCATAGCGAGCTGTTATGGAAATGTTTCACGGAGATGTATCGATAGTAGCGCAATATCTTGAAACTGATACATTCTTGCATTGACAATCACTCCAAGGTGTCCTGCCATCCTTCCTGAGCAGACGACTGAGTTTGGCAGGGAGGAAGTGGGAGTGCGAGACGCGAACAGGGCCACGCGGGTCCTCTGCGCCGCACTGACGCTGCCCACCGTTTCCGTGCTCTTTGGCCGTTGGCTCTTCGGCAGTCTGGGTCGGTCTCCCTTCAGACAGGCTGCACTCGGAGGTTCGCCTTTCACCGCTGAGTGAGAGAGTGTGATTAGTAATAGTTGAATTAAAATTCAATCGAAAATGAAAAAATGAGAAAAATATTTGCGACGTTTCTTTGAATAGCTGGAAAAAGCTGGAACGGGCATAATTTTCAGTAATTTAGAGCGAATTACACTAGAAGCAGGCTACTTTTTTTTGAATTGATTGGTTTATTTCAAATTAACATCGCCCAATTTTAGGAGCGGTGTTTTTGATGGGCCAAGGCCTGGCCAAAATCTACTACGCGGATAGAAAGTCTGTGAACCGAAAACAGAGAAAAGTTTTCAATTTCGACGAGGCCGAAGAGGTTAGCCCCTGTCAGGAGGTTTCTAGAGGTTATCGCATGTTATCTTCTTTGCAGTCGCAAAGGACGGAGGCCACTCTGACAGAAGTAATCGCTGAGAGAGATGCTGGCTTTGATTAGTTGCTCTGTGATCGAAACTGATTTAAGCTGCTTTCGCTCATCCCTGGCCCTTTCTAATAGCTAAACTGGGTTCATTGTTAACTGATACATTTAACGCAAAGAGTGGTAAACAAGATTGAGATTTTTTTGCAACAGTAGTTTTGTGACAATTCATGTATTCATTCACAATTCTTTTAAAAACCAGCTTTACATTTGCCAGAATTAAGCTGCTGCTAAACAACAAACCAACTGAAAGTTGCGCTTTGTTTTGGCGAGCACGATTTTGAACTAAGCGAAAAAGCAAAATGTGATTGTATCTGAAGAAGATTGCAGTAACACTCTCATCATTTGGTGAATAATTTTCCCTGCTACGAAACAGATCCGCAAAATGAATGAGCTTTCTTTTGTTGATTTTCTTGAGCGCAGGACCGGAACAGTACTGATTATTATAATAGACGCTGTGCAGCGAAGCGTACATGGTGCAAAGCACAATTGCTAAGCTTTTATGCACTACCGGCAGTGCTAGTTGAAGCTGCGCACAACACAGCCTCACCCCCTTTGGCTTCCTACGCAATCTCTGACCAGGAGAAAGCAGAGCTATTTGGCAAGCAATTTGCATCAGCTTTTGGGAGGGACAAAGGGATTCTCCCCTGCGCCTTCCCTCTCCTGCCCAACAGCCCCCCTTCCAACACCCCCCATGCGCCCCTTGAACACCTGAGGCTAGAACTGCATGACATACACAAGGCCTTCCTAGGTTTACAGCCAAAACGCTCCATTGGCCCAGATGGACTTCCTCCCATGCTCCTCAAGGCTGCACGCAAAAGCCTAGCCCTCCCACTGCGCATGCTATTTGACTTTTGTCAAATTTCCCAAAGCCTCCCTGCCCAATGGAAAGAATCAATAGTATGCCCAGTGTTTAAGCGCAAAGGTGAGGCATCAAACTGCTCCTCTTACCGCCCCATTGCCCTCATACCTGGCTTGCTAAAAATCTTTGATCGCATGCTCGCCAAACAACTAAGCCAACACTTCGAATCCTCAGGCCTTTTCCCTACCTCCATGCATGGGTTTCGCGCACAGAGATCAACCACCACTAGCCATCTCTCCTTCCAACGCTTTGTGACTCTACAGCTGGCAAAAAAGCTAGCTGTTGATGTCATCAATGTTGACATAGCTAAGGCTTTCGATACTGTTTCCCATCAAAAACTCCTGCACATTTGCAAGACAGTAGGCCTAGGAGAGGCGGTGGTGGCTCTAATTCGCGACTTCATCTGTGGGCGCAGCATGCAAGCGCGAGTGGGCAGCTGTAGATCCTCCCGGCACGCAGTGACCTCTTCAATAGTTCAGGGCGGCAGCTCCTCCCCCGTCCTTTTCAACCTCTTCCTCACACCACTCACCTGGCGCCTGTCCCTCATTCCCAACCTGCATTTCTGGACATATGCTGATGATCTGCGCCTAGCCGCTTCCTCCCCTGCTGTCCTTAATGCCGCCCTTAGCACCCTCAGCAGCTGGTCTACTGAATGGAAGCTTGCCATCGCCCCACACAAATGCACCACCTATCGGATAGGACCAGGGATCCCCCCAAGCTTCGCTGTGTCCAATCTGCCTATACCCAGCGCCCCTCCTGAAGGCATTTTCGACTTAGGCATTCTCATGCAGGCAAGGCTTTCCTACGCAGCACACATAACTAGCATGATAAACAAGGCCAAATTTACAGCTCACCTTGCGAAAAAGTGTCTGCATGCCGCAACTCCTAAACTCCTGACTTGTGCATTCACAGTTTATGTCCGCCCTCAGCTTGAATATGCCTCCTCCGTCTGGTCTCCAGCCAATAAAAAGGAGTCTAATGCGATTGAAAGTGTGCAATGCAACTTTACAAAATTCATCATGCGGCGCTGCCGCCTTCAACACTTACGCCAAAAGTTCAAAAGCCTTATTGTGTTGCAAGCTTACTTTGATAGTCTGTAACCATGAAACAAATATAACAATCGGTGATGGTGGCATTTCGTGCATTGTGCCTTTGATGAAGCAGGTATTTGGGCTGGCTCCTAGAACCCCCCCCCCCAAGATATACACCCCCCCCCTTAAGATATACACCCCCCCCCCCCCAAGATATACACACCCCCCCAAGAATTACACCCCCCCCAAAGGCATATATATTGAAAATTTTTTTATTGCCTTAACATACTTCTCTTTACATATCTCGAAATTTAAACTCAGGGAATATTCATGTAGATGATCATGCAGTAACTAGTAGGTACTGCCACAGTATGGACCATGGCTCCTAAGCAACTAGTAGGTACTGCCACAGTATTCTCGCATTTTGACTAAGCCTAAGGGGTTGCCGTAAACAGTATCCTAGTACTACTCCTGGTAGTAGGCAGACTAACTAGTAGCAGTAAAAAGTAGGTATATAGTTGTTTATATAAAAATTCCTTGAGTTTAAATTTCGAGATATGTAAAGAGAAGTATGTTAAGGCAATAAAAAAATTTTCAATATATATGCCTTGGGGGGGGGTGTATATCTTGGGGGGGGGTGTATATCTTGGGGGTGTATATCTTGGGGGGTGTAAGTCTTGGGGGGGGGTTCTAGGAGTCAGCCCGGGATGGCTACAGAAATTTATTCATCATGATTGATTGTGGCGGACAGATTATAATGAAATAAATTAATGCTCCAAAAGTCAGACATATCAATTAGTTTAATGTTCCAGAAAGGGACTTACTTGCGGTTTTTGCCAATTTCAGTCGAACCAACAGGATCAAGGCAATAAATGCTGCATCATTTGCTTGTGCAGCTTATTTTCAGTAAGCTATAATTCTTTTTCAAAGCCGTTTTTATCAGTTTAACTAAGGTTACACTTCGAGTCAAATTAGTCTTTGGTAGGATTGCAGGCACTTATATTTTGGCCTTGGAAACGTGCGAAGATTTGTGCAAAAACTATAGACACTGCCAAAACTTCGAATATACTGATGGATCCTGCTTCTTCTTCATTAATGAGGAAGCAGATTGGTTTGGTTTATTTTATATTCCCTCTTTTGCATCTTATTTTGCTTAAAGGGATTCTTCCGGACCAGGACATCCCCGCATAATTTCGTTTTGCTAAGGTGGTCAAAATTTAAATCGGACATCGCCGCATAGCGGGGATGTCCGAATTAAGCTGTTTTTTTGGGTTTGTTTTTTTGCGAAATTTTTGGGTTATTTCGGACATCCCCGCATACCTTGGATTTTGACTTGGATTTTCTCGGCACTTAATTAGGACATCCCCGCATACCTTGGATTTTGACTTGGATTTTCTTGGCACTTAATTAGGACATCCCCGCATACGTCGGATTTTGACTTGGATTTTCTTGGCACTTAATTAGGACATCCCCGCATACCTCCGAGTTTGACTTGGATATTCTTGGCACTTAATTAGGACATCCCCGCATACCTCCGAGTTTGACTTGGATTTTCTTGGAACTTAATTAGGACATCCCCGCATACCTCCGAGTTTGACTTGGATATTCTTGGCACTTAATTAGGACATCCCCGCATACCTCCGATTTTGACTTGGATATTCTTGGCACTTAATTAGGACATCCCCGCATACCTCCGAGTTTGACTTGGATATTCTTGGCACTTAATTAGGACATCCCCGCATACCTCCGAGTTTGACTTGGATATTCTTGGCGCTTAATTAGGACATCCCCGCATACCTCCGAGTTTGACTTGGATTTTCTTGGCACTTAATTAGGACATCCCCGCATACCTCCGAGTTTGACTTGGATTTTCTTGACACTTAATTAGGACATCCCCGCATACTTCCTCCTTTGGCTCGCCTGTTCTTTCTGCTTAATTAGGACATCCCCGCATGCTTCCTGCTTTGGCTCGCCTGTTCTTTCCGCTTAATTAGGACATCCCCGCATACTTCCTGCTTTGGCTCGCCTGTTCTTTCCGCTTAATTAGGACATCCCCGCATGCTTCCTGCTTTGGCTCGCCTGTTCTTTCCGCTTAATTAGGACATCCCCGCATGCTTCCTGCTTTGGTTCGGCTGTTCTTTCCACTTAATTAGGACATCCCCGCATACTTCCTGCTTTGGCTCGCCTGTTCTTTCCACTTAATTAGGACATCCCCGCATACTTCCTGCTTTGGCTCGGCTGTTCTTTCCACTTAATTAGGACATCCCCGCATACTTCTTGCTTTGGCTCGCCTGTTCTTTCCACTTAATTAGGACATCCCCGCATACTTCCTGCTTTGGCTCGGCTGTTCTTTCCACTTAATTAGGACATCCCCGCATACTTCCTTCTTTGGCTCGCCTGTTCTTTCCACTTAATTAGGACATCCCCGCATACTTCCTGCTTTGGCTCGGCTGTTCTTTCCACTTAATTAGGACATCCCCGCATACTTCCTGCTTTGGCTCGGCTGTTCTTTCCACTTAATTAGGACATCCCCGCATACTTCCTGCTTTGGCTCGCCTGTTCTTTCCACTTAATTAGGACATCCCCGCACACTTCCTGCTTTGGCTCGGCTGTTCTTTCCACTTAATTAGGACATCCCCGCATACTTCCTGCTTTGGCTCGCCTGTTCTTGGCACTTAATTAGGACATCCCCGCATGCTTCCTGCTTTGGCTCGCCTGTTCTTTCCGCTTAATTAGGACAACCCCGCATACTTCCTGCTTTGGTTCGGTTGTTCTTTCCTCTCAATTAGGACAACCCCGCATACTTCCTGCTTCGGTTCGCCTGTCCTTTCCGCTTAATTAGGACATCCCCGCACACTTCCTACTTTGGCTCTTGTGTTTTTGGCACTTAATTAGGACATCCCCGCATACTTCCTGCTTTGGCTCGGCTGTTCTTTCCGCTTAATTAGGACATCCCCGCATACTTCCTGCTTTGGCTCGCCTGTTCTTTCCGCTTAATTAGGACATCCCCGCATACTTCCTACTTTGGCTCGGCTGTTCTTTCCTCTTAATTAGGACATCCCCGCATACTTCCTGCTTTGGCTCGGCTGTTCTTTCCTCTTAATTAGGACATCCCCGCATGCTTCCTGCTTTGGCTCGCCTGTTCTTTCCGCTTAATTAGGACATCCCCGCATGCTTCCTGCTTTGGCTCGGCTGTTCTTTACGCTTAATAAGTACAAACCCGCATACTACCTGATTTGGTTCGGCTGTTCTTTCCTCTTAATTAGGACATCCCCGCACACTTCCTACTTTGGCTCGCCTGTTCTTTCCACTTAATTAGGACATCCCCGCATACTTCCTGCTTTGGTTCGCCTGTACTTTCCGCTTAATTAGGACATCCCCGCACACTTCCTACTTTGGCTCGGCTGTTCTTTCCTCTTAATTAGGACATCCCCGCATACTTCCTGCTTTGGCTCGGCTGTTCTTTCCTCTTTATTTGGAGATCCCTGCATTCTTCCTGCTTTGGCTCGCCTGTTCTTTCCGCTTAATTAGGACATCCCCGCATGCTTCCTGCTTTGGCTCGCCTGTTCTTTCCGCTTAATTAGGACATCCCCGCATACTTCCTGCTTTGGCTCGCCTGTTCTTTCCGCTTAATTAGGACATCCCCGCATGCTTCCTGCTTGGCTCGGCTGTTCTTTCCTCTTAATTAGGACATCCCCGCATACTTCCTGCTTTGGCTCGGCTGTTCTTTCCTCTTAATTAGGACAACCCCGCATGCTTCCTGCTTTGGCTCGCCTGTTCTTTCCGCTTAATTAGGACATCCCCGCATGCTTCCTGCTTTGGCTCGCCTGTTCTTTCGGCTGACTTAGGACAACCCCGCTTGCTTGCTGCTTTGGGTCGTCTGTTCTTTCCACTTAATTAGGACACCCCCGCATACTTCCTGCTTTGGCTCGCCTGTTCTTTCCGCTTAATTAGGACATCCCCGCATACTTCCTGCTTTGGCTCGCCTGTTCTTTCCGCTTAATTAGGACAACCCCGCATGCTTCCTGCTTTGGCTCGCCTGTTCTTTCCGCTTAATTAGGACATCCCCGCATACTTCGTGCTTTGGCTCGGCTGTTCTTTCAACTTAATTACGACATCCCCGCATTCTGCCTGCTTTGGCTCGCCTGTTCTTTCCGCTTAATTAGGACATCCCCGCATGCTTCCTGCTTTGGCTCGGCTGTTCTTTCCGCTTAATTAGGACATCCCCGCATACTTCCTGCTTTGGCTCGGCTGTTCTTTCCACTTAATTAGGACATCCCCGCATACTTCCTGCTTTGGCTCGCCTGTTCTTTCCGCTTAATTAGGACATCCCCGCATACTTCCTGCTTTGGCTAGCGTGTTCTTTCCTCTTAATTAGGACATCCCCGCATACTTCCTGCTTTGGCTCGGCTGTTCTTTCCTCTTAATTAGGACATCCCCGCATACTTCCTGCTTTGGCTCGCCTGTTCTTTCCTCTTAATTAGGACATCCCCGCATACTTCCTGCTTTGGCTCGGCTGTTCTTTCCACTTAATTAGGACATCCCCGCATACTTCCTGCTTTGGCTCGCCTGTTCTTTCCACTTAATTAGGACAACCACGCATACTTCCTGCTTTGGCTCGCCTGTTCTTTCCACTTAATTAGGACATCCCCGCATACTTCCTGCTTTGGCTCGCCTGTTCTTTCCACTTAATTAGGACATCCCCGCATACTTCCTGCTTTGGCTCGCCTGTTCTTTCCACTTAATTAGGACATCCCCGCATACTTCCTGCTTTGGCTCGCCTGTTCTTGGCACTTAATTAGGACATCCCCGCATACTTCCTGCTTTGGCTCGCCTGTTCTTGGCACTTAATTAGGACATCCCCGCATACTTCCTGCTTTGGCTCGCCTGTTCTTTCCACTTAATTAGGACATCCCCGCATACTTCCTGCTTTGGCTCGCCTGTTCTTTCCACTTAATTAGGACATCCCCGCATACTTCCTGCTTTGGCTCGCCTGTTCTTTCCACTTAATTAGGACATCCCCGCATACTTCCTGCTTTGGCTCGCCTGTTCTTTCCACTTAATTAGGACATCCCCGCATACTTCCTGCTTTGGCTCGCCTGTTCTTTCCGCTTAATTAGGACATCCCCGCATACTTCCTGCTTTGGCTCGCCTGTTCTTTCCACTTAATTAGGACATCCCCGCATACTTCCTGCTTTGGCTCGCCTGTTCTTTCCACTTAATTAGGACAACCCCGCATACTTCCTGCTTTGGTTCGCCTGTCCTTTCCGCTTAATTAGGACATCCCCGCACACTTCCTACTTTGGCTCTTGTGTTTTTGGCACTTAATTAGGACTTCCCCGCTTACTTCCTGCTTTGGCTCGCCTGTTCTTTGCTCTTAATTAGGACATCCCCGCATACTTCCTGCTTTGGCTCGCCTGTTCTTTCCACTTAATTAGGACATCCCCGCATACTTCCTGCTTTGGCTCGCTGTTCTTTCCTCTCAATTAGGACAACCCCGCATACTTCCTGCTTTGGCTCGCCTGTTCTTTCCGCTTAATTAGGACATCCCCGCATACTTCCTGCTTTGGCTCGCCTGTTCTTTCCACTTAATTAGGACATCCCCGCATGCTTCATGCTGTGGCTCGGCTGTTCTTTCCTCTTAATTAGGACATCCCCGCATACTTCCTGCTTTGGCTCGGCTGTTCTTTCCGCTTAATTAGGACATCCCCGCATACTTCCTGCTTTGGCTCGCCTGTTCTTTCCGCTTAATTAGGACATCCCCGCATGCTTCCTGCTTTGGCTCGCCTGTTCTTTCCGCTTAATTAGGACATCCCCGCATACTTCCTGCTTTGGCTCGCCTGTTCTTTCCGCTTAATTAGGACATCCCCGCATACTTCCTACTTTGGCTCGGCTGTTCTTTCCTCTTAATTAGGACATCCCCGCATACTTCCTACTTTGGCTCGGCTGTTCTTTCCTCTTAATTAGGACATCCCCGCATGCTTCCTGCTTTGGCTCGCCTGTTCTTTCCGCTTAATTAGGACATCCCCGCATGCTTCCTGCTTTGGCTCGGCTGTTCTTTCCGCTTAATTAGGACATCCCCGCATGCTTCCTGCTTTGGTTCGGCTGTTCTTTCCACTTAATTAGGACATCCCCGCATACTTCCTGCTTTGGCTCGGCTGTTCTTTCCACTTAATTAGGACATCCCCGCATACTTCCTGCTTTGGCTCGCCTGTTCTTTCCACTTAATTAGGACATCCCCGCATACTTCTTGCTTTGGCTCGCCTGTTCTTTCCACTTAATTAGGACATCCCCGCATACTTCCTGCTTTGGCTCGGCTGTTCTTTCCACTTAATTAGGACATCCCCGCATACTTCTTGCTTTGGCTCGCCTGTTCTTTCCACTTAATTAGGACATCCCCGCATGCTTCCTGCTTTGGCTCGCCTGTTCTTTCAACTTAATTAGGACATCCCCGCATACTTCCTGCTTTGGCTCGGCTGTTCTTTCCACTTAATTAGGACATCCCCGCATACTTCTTGCTTTGGCTCGCCTGTTTTTTCCACTTAATTAGGACATCCCCGCATACTTCCTGCTTTGGCTCGGCTGTTCTTTCCACTTAATAAGGACATCCCCGCATACTTCCTGCTTTGGCTCGGCTGTTCTTTCCACTTAATTAGGACATCCCCGCATACTTCTTGCTTTGGCTCGCCTGTTCTTTCCACTTAATTAGGACATCCCCGCATACTTCCTGCTTTGGCTCGGCTGTTCTTTCCACTTAATTAGGACATCCCCGCATACTTCCTGCTTTGGCTCGGCTGTTCTTTCCACTTAATTAGGACATCCCCGCATACTTCCTGCTTTGGTTCGGTAGTTCCTTCCACATAATTAGGACAACCCCGCATACGTCCTGCTTTGTGTCGCCTGTACGTTCCACTTAATTAGGACATCCCCGCACACTTCCTACTTTGGCTCTTGTGTTTTTGGCACTTAATTAGGACATCCCCGCATACTTCCTGCTTTGGCTCGGCTGTTCTTTCCGCTTAAATAGGACAACACCCCATACAACCTGCTTTGGCTCGCCTTTTATTACCGCATAATTAGGAAATCCACCAATACTACCTACTTTGGCTCGGCTCTTCTTTGCTCTTAATTAGGACATCCCCGCATACTTCCTGCTCCCCCTTGGCTCGGCTGTTCTTTCCGCTTAATTAGGACATCCCCGCATACTTCCTGCTTTGGCTCGGGTGTTCTTTCCGCTTAATTAGGACATCCCCGCATACTTCCTTCTTTGGCTCGGCTGTTCTTTCCTCTTAATTAGGACTTCCCCGGATTCTTCCTGCTTTGGTTCTTCTGTTCTTTACACTTAATTAGGACATCCCCGCATGCTTCCTGCTTTGGCTCGC
>JASANA010004609.1:0-13376 GCA_030248095.1 Ptycholaimellus sp. GST1_10
CAGAAATCAAGAAAGATGGATCAGCTGGAATCGACCACTACGATCTGGACAGAAGGAGAGTCTTCGAGGAGACAGCAGAAGAGACAGGAGATGCGGCATTCGGGATGAACATGATGGACTCCGATTGCCAGGCGGACCCCACGGTGCCGGATGCAGAGCGATCGACGGACCGCGGGCAAGTGTGAGCGGAGTGCTGGTCTCCTGCTGCCTGAGCATCGGCGCCCTCTGCTGGAGCATCCTGGCGCCCCTCTGCTTCCTCACCCTCCTCTACGCCGCCCCCTTCATCCTCGCCTGGCTCCTCGTGGCCGTCCTCGTCGGCGCCCCCCTCCTCCTCCTAGAGCTCGGCCTCGGGCAGATCAGCGGCTGCTCCGACATCCGCCTCTTCACCACCTGGCTCCCGGCACTGCGCGGCCTCGGCAGTCTGCGTCTCTTCCTGGCCGCCATCCGCCTGGCCCCCGACTGCGTCTACTTCGCCCACGTCCTCCTCATCACCGCCTCCTTCGCCGGCACCGTCTGGCGCCGCTGCGACACCCTCCCCTTCCAACAGGCCCCCAACCCCAACTGCTTCACCAACATCGCCTACAAGAACTGCCTCGCCAGCGGCCTCTACCAGCCCCCCTTCAAACACTTCTCCCAGCAACGCCGACGTCGGCCCCGCATCAGCCCCGAGGAGCTCCACCAGGCCGCCCTGACCGGCATCCACCGCAACTTCTTCGCCGCCGACGGAGTCTGCTACAACGAGCTCTACATCTCCGACTACCTCCACACTCTCCAGCACTGTCTCCAGCAGCTGAGTCTGGGCCAGGAGCGGAGCCTCTGCCGGCTTCACCTACACTTCCAGTTCAACGTGAGTATCCGGGAAGGCGCAGAGGTCCTCCGCGGCCCCTTCGCTGCCTTCAACATCTCTCGAGAGGGGCAGGGCCAGCTCTGTCGCCTCCCACCAGGCCGCGGCCACCCCACCTACGCCCAGCCCTTCCTGCGCTACCGGCCCTGCAACAACACCTACTACCCTTGGCGACGCCAGCCCATCGACTGGAACCTCCCTCTGAGCAGGGCGGAGGAGCTGGAGACCTTCCACGTGGTCCTCTACGACTGGGAGGACCCCGCCACCCTCCACAACGCCGCCTGCATCGCCCAGCTCCTCTCCCGCTCCCGCGACCGCCAGCACTGCCCCTCCTTGAAGCGCACCAAGGCCCAGGACGCCCTCTACTGCAGCCTGCTGGCCTACTGCCGCCGCGTGTGGCCGGGCGAAGAGCTGAGCAAAGTGGACTGCGTCCGTCGAGTCGTTGCCCCCTACTTCGAGTATGCTGCTGTCCTCTTCCTCAACAACATCATCCATATCGAGGCCAAGATCCAGCCCTATCCGCCGGCCTTCGAAATGCTCTGGGAATGCGGCGGGGCTCTCATGGCCAGTCTGCTCATCTTCTGGGCAGCCCTGAGTCTCAGCTTCCGGACTCGCCTCTTCCTCATCGCTGCAAATGGGCTGGTTGCCATCCTCCTTTTCATCGTCTCCTTCGTCATCGCCTGCTTCGCCTTCCCAGGCGCCGTGGGCGGGGTCTACTACCTCCTGCGCCCCAACTTGTGCGCCTTCCTCCAACCCGATCTCCTGGGTGGCCGCCATCGTGAGAACTTCGACGGTCTCAGTACCGGCATGGGCTACTACACCGCCTTCGCCTCCTACCAGTCCCGGTACACGGACCTCTTCGCCGTAATCGCCTTCACCCTCTTCATCTATGTCCTCTGCGACGTCGCCGCCGCCATCATGCTCGCCGTCTTCATCGGCGTCCTGGCCAAGGACACGGCCTTCTCCATGGAGCACATCCTCTACAGCCTCAACACCTTCAACTTCATCGCCTTCCAGGGCATGTCCGGCGGGAATCACCCAGGCCTGGATCGTCCTCCTCTGCATCCCCGTCCTCTTCGCCCACATCCTGACCAACTTCCAGCCCGCTGCCTGCCCCCACGATCCCCCATAGGGACCCCAAGCTGGCTCTCCACCCCCGCCACCCTCCGTCCTCCTGCCCACGGCCTCGCCCTCTTCCTCTAAACTCCTACGCCGGCATCACTCACCTCCAGCTCATCCCGAGGGCTGGGCCCCGCCGTCGCTGTCGCCAGCGCCGCCCTCCTCGTCGCCCTCCACGTCGGCTACCACCCAGCGCTTCCTCGAACCTCAAGGTCATGCTCAGCCTCACCGGGCTCAGTCGCAAGCTGCTGGCCTTCAAATGGCCCTCCCGCCTCCTGCTCCCTCCTGGCGCCTCCTCTGTCCCTTGGCGCTGCTGCTCACCATGGGCGGCATTTGCTCTCAAGGTCCTGGCCGAGAAGAACAACAGCGGCCTCTACACCTACTACTCTTCGCATGCCTCGCCCCCGCCATCGCGCCGCCGGCTACTTCTCGGCTTACGCTCAACTTCCGCCCCTCAAATCCACATCCCCGCCACTCCCAGTTTGCTTACTTTCTTATCTCTCATTATGATCTACCCTTTTCTCCTCATTGCAGATGCTGGCTTGGCGGATGTGGCAAGGGTTACGAAGCAGTCGACTCCTATGCCGCACCTCAAGAAATGACTCAGTGCGCTGTTTTTTGTTTTTAGATTGTTTGGCTGTGGCTGCTTTATCATATCATGCTTTGAAGTTTATATTGTCGCGGAATTTCTTTGCATGTCTTCGAATATTGAATTTTTTGTGATGAAAATAAAAACACATTTTTTAAAAGGAACAAGAATTGGATGGACCTTAATTTTTTCGGTTCCCCTGTTTTAGATGATAATTTAAAAACCATTTATTTACTATGTCATTTAGCATCTCAAGCTGTTTTTGGTTATTTTTAAATCACTGTATTAATTCAACTGCGTACTGCATATGGAAAGGTAGCTTTGGATTTTTCAATCATCCAAAAATCTCGCACCAAAGCATACAAGAGTACCAAAGGAATTACTCTTGGGGGTTACTCTCATTTTGTAAGGCCATTGAAACTAGGCACAAGAAAATGAATCCTAAAAGACGCTGTAACAAAAAGGACAATCGAACAATGGCTCTAAGGAATGATGCACATCACCAATCAGGCAAAAGGGGGGGGGGGGCATAAAAAATTGAGGCGATAAAAATGACGTAAAACGGTGAATTTTCGGGCATTAGACTTCTGTGGCGAGCGGATGCGAAGCGGACATTCTGGTTGGGCGTAACTGGCTGCTTCATCGCCAAGGATGCCAGTACCGCACCTGCAAACTTTCTTTCCCTTCACACCCCCAAGATGTGACGCATTGGCTTCTATGAGGCAGACTACTAAAGGAGTCTTAATAAAATGTAACCGTGGCCATGCTCCAGTTGAAGGCAATGAGAGTGAGGTTGAGAAGGCTGCAGAGGAAGTGGACAACAGCCAGATTCGCAACATTCGTCATTTACAACACTCGAAAGTCAGATTTCAACCCTGATTCCATTGGCTCTTCGTCCAAAATACGAACCACAAAACATCAAATCTCAAAGTTAACTTCTGAAAAACCAACCACCAGAAGAATAACAATTAAAAAGCCAACCTCAAATCTCACCTTTGAACAACCAATATCAAAGAGTGTCACCAAAAATCCAAGCACAAAAGGTAACTCAGAAAACCACGACTAAAACTCGTCACAAAAACCAGTATTTAAAAATAACTGGTACATGAAGCAAAGTGGGTCTTTTCTCAAAATTTTGTAATTGCCTCGAGAAAAAGTCAAGGAAATACATTATACTAGTGGAATCGCGGACAGTTGCATTTTGTTTTTGGCGTGCAGTTCAGTGTCTCTTTCATGCGCGCAAAAAAAAATAAGATGACGAGAGATTCACTAGAGTAGATGTATTTCTTGACTTTTGCTCGAGGCAATTACAAAATTTGGAGAAGAGAACCACATTTGGCTTGCCGATGGTACAGTTATTTCTTCCACTTTAATATAATATAAAATGTATAAATAAAATTTTTTTAAATATATGAAAATAAATAAAATAAAAATAAACTCATTGAAAAAATATAAACAAAATAAAAGAATCGAAAATATATTTAGATATTAATGGATAAAAAAATAAAAAATGTTTTGTTTTTATTTAATTATTTAAAAAATATAACAAAAAAAAATTCGGAAAATCAAAAATACAATTCAAATTTATGGGCAACCTAAATATTTTTGTGAAATTTTCATGATATATGCTTAGGGCAATCGATTTTTGGGAGAAAATAGCTCTAATTTTGACCTGCCGATAGTACCAGTTATTTTTTCAACTTAAAGTTTCCAAAAAAAATGATTGCCTAAGAAGGATTCGAACCTCGAAGGTTGCCCCAGCTGGTTAATCGCATAGACCACTACACCATGGATGCATATGCATAGCTGTTTAACTGAAGACTTATGAATAAAAGTCAATACATGAGGCTCAAGGACCTGGGGAAGGGTTGTGGGGGAAGAAATGAATACCTACTATCGTCCATTGAATAGATGCGGAGAAGAAGGAGGAGGAGGAGTCGGAGTTCGGACAAATGGTTTTTTGCATTTTTCATATTAAAACAAAAAAATATTTTGGGAAAAGTAAAAGATAAATATAGAATTGACTTATGAAAAAGATAAGATGGAGTTTTTGGAGAGCAAATGAGATTAGAACCTAAGCTAGGTCGAAAGAGGGGCTGGGATGACACTCGCTAGCTCGCGCCAGCCAAAAGATTTCGAAAAAGAAACCCAATATTTTAAAGGACTAAGATTGTTTAAAAGGCACTAAGCTGCGAAAAACACAAAGATTGGTCGGCCAAAAAAAAAACTCAAAAGATAGGCGAAGCGATAGGAGCGAGCGCTCTATATGTCACAACCACCCCCACCCCGCCCCCCCCCCCCCCGCCCCCCCCCCTCACTCGCCCCCCCCTCCCCTCACTCCCCTCCCCCTCCTCTCCTCTGGGCCTCATTCAAGCAAGCAAGAAGCGCGATTGTATGCATCTAAGAAGACATCCCGAAGAAGAAATCTTTGCCAAGAGAAACGCCGAAAGGTGGCAATGCGGAGATGAGCCGACGCTGACGGCAAGCTGCGACTCCTGCTTCTCCAGCGTCCACGGCATCACCTCCTCCAACCTCAACGCATCAAGTGTCTCCTTTGCTTAAGCTCTATTCTAACTTGCTTATAAACCATCAGGCAAACGCTTAGCCGCTGCCCTTAGCATCCCCTACCTAGCTGTAGTGTGCTTTGAATGTCAGAAAAATGCCAAAAAGGTCTCCTCACCCTACCCCCTCCCAGCCCCCTCAGCCCAGGAGCGCCCAAGACCCATGGTCCGCCTTCTTCTCCCGCCCCCCGCCCCTCCTTCCCAGCCTCTCCTAAGCACCCCCAATCTCTCAACCTACTTAAGAAAAGGAGGAGGAGTGTCTGTGCCTTTCCTCCCCTACGGAACCCCCGGTAGTCGATAGGCGGTTGGGGGGGGGGGGGGGGGGGGGGGGGGGGGGGGGGGGGGGGGGGGGGGGGGGGGGTGGGGGGGTGGGGGGGTGGGGGGGGGGGGGGACCCCTGCTAGGGGAGCCTGAGAATGGGAGGACTTTCAGGGCGGGGGGCTCCTTGAGAGGTCAGCCTGGGACGGGAGTCCTGCTCCAGGGCCATGGTGGAAAACCTTTCAGGTAGGAGCGCGCTATTAGGCTAATAAGTTTTTGCCCCGATTCACTCATCTATCTTGAGCCCCCCCCCCCCCCCCCCCCCCCCCCTTCTCCCACACGGATCTAGCTGACCCCCCCCCCCCCTCCACCCCCTTGGGTTGGCCTATCGAAGCGGGTGACAGAAAAGCGAGCATTACAGTTGAAAAGACTTGAGGGAAATGAGGGGCTGAGCCAGGTCTCCACTATGCCAATTATATAGGCTGAGCCAGAGAGAAGCAGGGTCTCTAGGAGCTGGAGTTTAGGGCGGGAGGTAGAGGATGAGCAAATGCCTCGGGCATTGAAAAATAGGAACGTGATGGGGGTGGAGGAGGAGGGAGGGGCAGGTGGGCTGTTAGGCTTTAAGGAAAAAGGGGAGTTGGGGCCGCTGTGGTGGTGCTTGCGGGGGGCTGAGTGATGGAGGTTGGCGCAGTTGGGAGGGAGGAGAGCTGGGCGGCTGCTGGCTGGCTGGCTGCTTCTTCGACTTGCATGGCCCAGGACGTTGTGGGGCTGCTGGTGGTAGGAGGGGCCGGGGGAGTAGAGGAGGAGGGCGTGGGGGCCGGGGAGGAGGAACTTGGGCTATCGGACCAGTCAGTGTCAAATTTCCCCTCCAGGATGCGCATCAGCGGGAAGCCCGGCCGCCCATAGCGAATTTTAAAAGAAATGCGAGAGCGTTCGGCCTCTGAGAGATTTGCTGTCAACTCATCGCGCCTAGTAGCTCTCAGCTTGAGAAGTTTAAGCTTGTCAGGAGTTTGGTCGGGGCGCAGGAAGACACCGGCAAAGCTGGCAGAGGAGGCAAGAGAGCGGGCGGCGGAGAGGGCTGCTTGTTGGCCATCGGGAGTCTCAAAGGTGATGCGTAGGAGGGGAGGGCGGGGGCTTGAGGTGGTGTTGTTTCCTGGGCGTTGACGGGGCTGCAAGCGATGGGCATTGGAGATTCGGATGAGGCTGGAGATGTTAAGTTCTTCCTTCAGCTGAGTGGCGAGCTGGAGGGGGCAGTGTTCGGCAGTCCACGCAAAAAAGGCAAATCGAAACATCCATAATGATCGGACGGATTTATGGCTCGTTAGATCGAATCCGGGCGCGGCTTGATCTGAGGTCAAAAGTCGCGTTGATCGGCTGGATCTTGAAGGGTGTATTTTTGCCACCCATTATTAATAGTGTTTTGAAAGCTCGTTGGTCACTGTTGATGTATTTTTGCATAGGGAGCATGTTATAGCATAGGGAGGCTCCCCCGTCCCTGTGTTGAAGCATATGGAGGCTCCCCCGTCCCTATGTTATAGCATAGGGAGCCTCTATAGCATAGGGAGCCTCCCCCGTCCCTGTGTTGAAGCATATGGAGGTTCCCCCGTCCCTATGTCATAGCATAGGGAGGCTCCCCCGTCCCTGTGTTGAAGCATATGGAGGCTCCCCCGTCCCTATGTTATAGCATAGGGAGCCTCTATAGCATAGGGAGCCTCCCCCGTCCCTGTGTTGAAGCATATGGAGGCTCCCCCGTCCCTATGTCATAGCATAGGGAGGCTCCCCCGTCCCTGTGTTGAAGCATATGGAGGCTCCCCCGTCCCTATGTCATAGCATAGGGAGGCTCCCCCGTCCCTGTGTTGAAGCATATGGAGGCTCCCCCGTCCCTGTGTTGAAGCATATGGAGGCTCCCCCGTCCCTATGTTATAGCATAGGGAGCCTCCCCCGTCCCTGTGTTGAATTTCAAAAAAAAAAAATTCAAAAACTTTATAGAAAAATTTGCTCAAAAACATGTTCTATGAGCTGCATTTATTGCTTCTCAATCCTGCAGAACACATAACAGTTGTTTTTTAGCCTTAAATAGGCCTAAAAAGGCAGTAAAAATTTTTTTCCCTCGATCGCAACCGATTGACTTTTTCAGGAAGTCTCGATTGATTTGTCTCGATTGTTCCCAAAATGCCAATATGCCAAAACGCGCACGCAAAATCGAGATCGCGCCGCTCGATCGGACGTTGCCTATCACTGGAGGGGGTCTTCTCCGGGCTGCAGGGGGAGGCCAAAGGCCACAACTGATCGCACTCGCTCCTCCTCTTTGGCTTGAAGGTAAAGGGTTTGCAGGAGATTGGGGGCTGATGGCTTGGCCTGGGCTTTGGTGGGCAGTAGGCGAGAGGCTGCAGCGGCATAGGAGGTCCTGGGCGCGGGGGGCGGGAGAAGAAAGGCTGTGAGCTTCTCAATCTGGGTCTCTATGGAAGAGAGGCGGGCTTCCTGGTGGGCTGGAGGGGGCTGGGAGGGGGTAGGGTGCAGGAGACCTTTTTTGGCATTTTTCTGACATTCAAAGCACACTACAGCAAGGTAGGGGATGCTAAGGGCAGCGGCTAAGCGTTTGGCCTGGATGGGTTTAGTAGAGGCACAGTTGAGGCAATAGAGCTTAGAGCAAAGGAGACACTTGATGCCGTTGAGGTTGGAGGAGGTGATGCCAGTGTCGACGCTGGAGAAGCAGGAGTCGCAGCTTTCGCCGTCAATGTCTTGGCTCATCTCCGCATCTGCCACCTTTCGGCGTTTCTGCTTGGGCGAAGATTTCTTCTTCGGCGATGTCTTCTTAGATGGCATATGCAATCGCGCTTCTTGCTTGCTTGAATGGAGGCCCAGAGGAGAGGAGGGAGGGCGAGTGAGGAGAGGAGGGAGGGCGAGTGAGGAGAGGAGGGAGGGCGAGTGAGGAGAGGAGGGAGGGCGAGTGGGTTAAGGATGGGTTTCAAGTGGGTTTTGAGTTAAAAGGATCATATAAAGGATGCGCTCCGCGGTCACCTACCTATTGCGCTTTGCGCCATATACTTGTTTGGAGTTAAAATTTGTGTTTTGTTGGCCGACAATACTTTTGGATGTTGGTTTTTCAAAAGCAAGCTTTGAGGTTGGCCTTTTTGAAACAATCTTTGAGGTTACACTTTTAGAGAATAGTATTGGGGTTTCTTTTTCGGAAATACTTATTGGGCTGGCGCGAATGGAGCTTTAGCGGAGTGTCAGTGCCCAGCCCCTCTTTTCGACCTAGGTGTACGTTTAAGGGGTTATTGCTAGATCTCAATTTTGATAAGGCTGCTGCTCGTCAAAGAAAGCTCCAATCATTTTAATTCTTTTTGCAATGGAAAGAGCAACATCGAATTGACTATAGTTTATCTTTTGACTTTTGCCCAAAATATTTGTTTTGTTTTAATATGAAAAATGCAAAAAACCATTTGTCCGAACTCCGACTCCTCCTCCTCCTTCTTCTCCGCATCTATTCAATGGACGATAGTAGGTATTCATTTCTTCCCCCACAACCCTTCCCCAGGTCCTTGAGCCTCATGTATTGACTTTTATTCATAAGTCTTCAGTTAAACAGCTATGCATATGCATCCATGGTGTAGTGGTCTATGCGATTAACCAGCTGGGGCAACCTTGGAGGTTCGAATCCTTCTTAGGCAATCATTTTTTTTGGAAACTTTAAGTTGAAAAAATAACTGGTACTATCGGCAGGTCAAAATTAGAGCTATTTTCTCCCAAAAATCGATTGCCCTAAGCATATATCATGAAAATTTCACAAAAATATGTTAGGTTGCCCATAAATTTGAATTGTATTTTTGATTTTCGAATTTTTTTTGTTATATTTTTTAAATAATTAAATAAAAACAAAATATTTTTTATTTTTTTATCCATTAATATCTAAATATATTTTCGATTCTTTTATGTTTGTTATATTTTTTCAATGAGTTTATTTTTATTTATTTATTTTTCATATATTTAAAAAAAATTTTATTTATACATTTTATATTATATTAAAAGTGGAAGAAATAACTGGTACCATCGGCAAGCCAAATGTGGGTCTCTTTTCTCCAAATTTTGTAATTGCCTCGAGCAAAAAGTCAAGGAAATACATCTACTACTAGTGGAATCTGCTGCGTCATCTGTATTTTGTTTTTGGCGCGCATGGAAAGAGACACTGAACTGCACGCCAAAAACAAAATGCAACTGTCCAAGCAGATTCCACTAGTAGTAGATGTATTTCCTTGACTTTTTGCTCGAGGCAATTACAAAATTTTGAGAAAAGAGACCCACATTTGGCTTGCCGATGGTACCAGTTATTTTTAAATACTGGTTTTTGTGACGAGTTTTAGTCGGTGGGTTTTCTGAGTTACCGTTTTGTGCTTGGATTTTCGGCGACACTCTTTGATATTGGTTGTTCGAAGGTGAGATTTGAGGTTGGCTTTTTAATTGTTATTCTTTTGGTGGTTGGTTTTTCAGAAGTTAACTTTGAGATTTGATGTTTTGTGGTTCGTATTTTGGACGAAGAGCCAATGGAAGTCAGGGTTGAAATCTGACTTTCGAGTGTTGATGACGAATGTTGCGAATCTGGCTGTTGTCCACTTCCTCTGCAGCCTTCTCAACCTCACTCTCATTGCCTTCAACTGGAGCATGGGCCACGGTTACATTTTATTAAGACTCCTTTAGTAGTCTGCCTCATAGAAGCCAATGCGTCGACATCTTGGGGTTGTGAAGGGAAAGAAAGTTTGCAGGTGCGGTACTGGCATCCTTGGCGATGAAGCAGCCAGTTACGCCCAACCAGAATGTCCGCTTCGCATCCGCTCGCCCACAGAAGTCTAATGCCGAAAATTCACCGTTTTACGTCATTTTTATCCCCTCAATTTTATTGCCCCCCCCCTTTGCTGATTGGTGATGTGCGTCATTCCTTAGAGCCATTGGTCGATTGTCCTTTTCGTTACAGCGTTTTTTAGGATTCATTTTCTTGTGCCTCAGTTTCAATGGCCTTACAAAATGAGAGTAGAACCCCCAGAGTAATTGCTTTTGGTACTCTTGTATGCTTTGGTGCGAGATTTTTGGATGATTGAAAAATCCAAGAGCTACCTTTCCATATGCAGTACGCAGTTGAATTAATACAGTGATTTAAAAATAACCAAAAACAGCTTGAGAATGCTAAATGACATAGTAAAAAAACGGAGTTTTTAAATTATCATCTAAAACAGGGAACCGAAAAATTAAGGTCCATCCAATTCGTGTTCCTTTTACGAAATGTGTTTTTATTTTCATCACAAAAAAAATATTTTCACAACAAGACATGCAAAGAAATTCCGCGACAATATAAACTCAAAGCATGATATGATAAAGCAGCCACAGCCAAACAATCTAAAAACGAAAAACAGTGCACTGAGTCATTTCTTGAGGTGCGGCATGGGAGTCCACTGCTTCGTAACCTGCCACATCCGCAAGTCCAGCATCTGCAATGAGAGAGAAAAGGGTAGAATCATAATGAGAGATAAGAAAGTAAGCAAACTGGGAGTAGCCAGCGGGGTATATTGGATTTGAGGGGCGGAAGTTGAGCGTAAGCAGAGAAGTAGCCGGCGGCGAGGCAGATGGCGGGGGCGAGCATGGCGAAGACGTAGTAGGTGTAGAGGCCGCTGTTGTTCTTCTCGGCCAGGACCTTGAGGCCGATGCCGCCCATGGTGAGCAGCAGCGCCAAGGGACAGAGGAGGCGCCAGGAGAGGAGCAGGAGGCGGGAGGTCCATTTGAAGGCCAGCAGCTTGCGACTGAGCCCGGTGAGGCTGAGCATGAGCTTGAGGTCGTCGAGGAAGCGCTGGGTGCCGTAGCCGACGTGGAGGCCGATGAGGAGGGCGGCGCTGGCGACGGCGACGGCGGGGCCCACCATGACGGTGATGAGCTGGAGGTAGATGATGCCGGCGTAGGAGTTGTAGAGGAAGAGGGCGAGGCCGTGGGCGAGGAGGACGAGGGTGGCGGGGGTGGAGAGCCAGCTTGGGGTCAGCCTATGGGGGGCATCCTGGCAGGCAGCGATGAAGAGCTGGAAGTTGGTCAGGATGTGGGCGAAGAGGACGGGGATGCAGAGGAGGACGATCCAGGCCTGGTGATTCCCGCCGGACATGCCCTGGAAGGCGATGAAGTTGAAGGTGTTGAGGCTGTAGAGGATGTGCTCCATGGAGAAGGCCGTGTCCTTGGCCAGGACGCCGATGAAGACGGCGAGCATGATGGCGGCGGCGACGTTGCAGAGGACATAGATGAAGAGGGTGAAGGCGATGACGGCGAAGAGGTCCGTGTACCGGGACTGGTAGGAGGCGAAGGTGGTGTAGTAGCCCATGCCGGTACTGAGACCGTTGAAGTTCATCACGATGGCGGCCACCCAGAGATCGGGTTGGAGGAAGGCGCACAAGTTGGGGCGCAGGAGGTAGTAGACCCCGCCCACGGCGCCTGGGAAGGCGAAGCAGGCGATGACGAAGGAGACGATGAAAAGGAGGATGGCAACCAGCCCATTTGCAGCGATGAGGAAGAGGCGAGTCCGGAAGCTGAGACTCAGGGCTGCCCAGAAGATGAGCAGACTGGCCATCAGAGCCCCGCCGCATTCCCAGAGCATTTCGAAGGGCGGCGGATAGGGCTGGATCTTGGCCTCGATATGGATGATGTTGTTGAGGAAGAGGACAGCAGCATACTCGAAGTAGGGGGCAACGACTCGACGGACGCAGTCCACTTTGCTCAGCTCTTCGCCCGGCCACACGCGGCGGCAGTAGGCCAGCAGGCTGCAGTAGAGGGCGTCCTGGGCCTTGGTGCGCTTCAAGGAGGGGCAGTGCTGGCGGTCGCGGGAGCGGGAGAGGAGCTGGGCGATGCAGGCGGCGTTGTGGAGGGTGGCGGGGTCCTGCCAGTCGTAGAGGATCACGTGGAAGGTATCCAGCTCCTCCGCCCTGCTCAGAGGGAGGTTCCAGTCGATGGGCTGGCGTCGCCAAGGGTAGTAGGTGTTGTTGCAGGGCCGGTAGCGCAGGAAGGGCTGGGCGTAGGTGGGGTGGCCGCGGCCTGGTGGGAGGCGACAGAGCTGGCCCTGCCCCTCTCGAGAGATGTTGAAGGCAGCGAAGGGGCCGCGGAGGACCTCTGCGCCTTCCCGGATACTCACGTTGAACTGGAAGTGTAGGTGCAGCCGGCAGAGGCTCCGCTCCTGCCCCAGACTCAGCTGCTGGAGACAGTGCTGGAGAGTGTGGAGGTAGTCGGAGATGTAGAGCTCGTTGTAGCAGACTCCGTCGGCGGCGAAGAAGTTGCGGTGGATGCCGGTCAAGGCGGCCTGGTGGAGCTCCTCGGGGCTGATGCGGGGCCGACGTCGGCGTTGCTGGGAGAAGTGTTTGAAGGGGGGCTGGTAGAGGCCGCTGGCGAGGCAGTTCTTGTAGGCGATGTTGGTGAAGCAGTTGGGGTTGGGGGCCTGTTGGAAGGGGAGGGTGTCGCAGCGCCGCCAGACGGTGCCGGCGAAGGAGGCGGTGATGAGGAGGACGTGGGCGAAGTAGACGCAGTCGGGGGCCAGGCGGATGGCGGCCAGGAAGAGACGCAGACTGCCGAGGCCGCGCAGTGCCGGGAGCCAGGTGGTGAAGAGGCGGATGTCGGAGCAGCCGCTGATCTGGCCGAGGCCGAGCTCTAGGAGGAGGAGGGGGGCGCCGACGAGGACGGCCACGAGGAGCCAGGCGAGGATGAAGGGGGCGCCGTAGAGGAGGGTGAGGAAGCAGAGGGGCGCCAGGATGCTCCAGCAGAGGGCGCCGATGCTCAGGCAGCAGGAGACCAGCACTCCGCTCACTTGCCCGCGGTCCGTCGATCGCTCTGCATCCGGCACCGTGGGGTCCGCCTGGCAATCGGAGTCCATCATGTTCATCCCGAATGCCGCATCTCCTGTCTCTTCTGCTGTCTCCTCGAGCTCTCCTTCTGTCCAGATCGTAGTGGTCGATTCCAGCTGATCCATCTTTCTTGATTTCTGACAC
>JASANA010004611.1:0-13928 GCA_030248095.1 Ptycholaimellus sp. GST1_10
GGCGAAAATCGATGCCCTCCCAGCCAGTTACCTTAGTTCTCATGCGGGTTCCAATTCCCAGTCACATTTTTCTTCCATTTTCCAGACAGCGCATTTGCCTCCCTCATCCCTTCTTTTCCCTTCCCTTCTTTGCAAGCTTCAATGACTCCAGTTCTGGCGGCTGTGCTGGAAAAAGGGGAGTGATTGAGGTACGCTGTGATCTTCAGCTGTTTGGCCCTGTGGCAGGCGGAGGTGGCGAGTGTAGCGGTGAGCGAAGCTTTCGGCCTCCGCATCTCCAACAAGCTCATTCCTCTCCTCCTGGCAGTCCAGGTTCTTGTCCCCTTCCAAGCCCTGTAGTGGAATGAATGGATAAGGGAGGGGCTGCAGCTGTGGGTGAACAGTCGAGGAGGGGGGCTGAGTGCGGTGGTGGGGCTGTCTGTAGGCGGCATATTGGCGGCTGTGGCTCGGTCTGGCTGGCCACTGCCCGACATTTTCCCACCTGGACTGGCTGAAGCCATTCGTCAGCCCTTTCAATGGCTTGCTGCTATCGGTGAAGACCGGGTATGCCGTTTCAATGCTTCAATCTGAAGGCCAGAGGTGGTGAGGGATTGAAGGCAGGAGAACTGCTGCCAATCGGAGCAACGGAGGAGGCGCAGAGAGAAGATGTATATCGACGGTTGGAGCAAGCCGCCCTTCTACGCTCCATGCAGGCCCAGTATCAACAAGTACCTTTCCACTTTTGGCCAACCTAGAGAACTAAGGCTTTCTTTTAACTTGTATAACAGGAATTTATGTAGTCATGTGAACCAAGCCAAGTTACCAGCTTCTAGCATAAAATTGGTCACCTTGATATGAATTGAATGGTTAACAGATGGATGAATGATTGCAATCGGTTATAGACATGTGCTTGTTTTTGACGAAATTATTTGAGGACGAAGGCTTCCGGCGCCTGCCGTACTTCCGAAGCTGGAATGGAGGGGAGGGGAGAGGGGTGGTGGAGGAAGAGTCGGTGCGGCAGTTGGAGGAGATGGGCTTCGCCGGCCCCGCAGCCCGTCGCGCCCTCCACGCCTCCCAGGGCGACGTGGCCAGTGCTGCTGCCCTCCTCCTCCACCAAGCCTCCTGACACTTTATGCCTCCTACTGGCTCACTGATCTCAGTTTCCTGCTTTTTCTTCACCTGCTCTTGTGCTGCTTCCATTGTATGAAGAGAAATGGGCAAGAGCTGGTGATATGGATTGATCTAGTCAGCTTGTTCTTCAAACGTGCAGTAAAGGCTTGTTGCCACGGTGGTTGAGTCAGATGTTTTGCTGGCGACAGAGAACCTGATCTCATCAAATTCCTCGCAAATGTTCTTAGCGCAATCAGCGTTTGCTGATTGGCAGCACATTCATTTCAGCTCCCATAGCGAAGCGAGGGAGATCAAATTGGGAGGTGCGAATTGATTGGCAGCAAGGATGGAGCAGAACGCCGTGCCCGGTAATTTCCATCCATCCCTCCTTCCTTCTTTTCCTTCTGCTTGGTCTCTCATCTAGGCGTGCGGTGCCATTCCCAGGGCTCAAATGGAAGGGGGGTAGGGTTGGGGGTGTATTAGAGGCCGCTCCTTCTGGCCAGCCAGCAGTAGGAGTATGCCCCAGGAGTCTCCGTCAATAGGCAGAGGCGGTGGTCTGCTCATATATTGATTTGCGAAGCACGCCCGCACACGCCGCCCTCACTCCCCCCTACACCCACATATGGCCTAAGATTCCAACACTGCCTACGCTCAGCCTGTCCCATGGACGAGGAGCAGCTGTATTCCATCATCGAGACGCGTTAGCTTCTCCTGTCCCATCAGCATTGCCTCAGGCAAACAACCTAATTTCAGTTCTTCTGTCTCGCAGGGCAGCTTCTTGACGCAATCCAGAAAATGAGACCCTCTTTCGCTGCAGATGTTGACCTTTCCGGTGAAAAGGGAGGCGGCGGCGGTTGTCAATTAGGGCCTGCCTGTCGCTGAGGAGGTGTCGTTGCTTTTTGTCAGTCGCAGAGAGATTGATGTGCCTGCTGAAAAGGAGGGGATGGAGAGGGTGATAAGGGAGGGAGCAGCTGGCTGATTGTCTTAGCCTCGGCGGTGGAGTGGATGAGGGGGCGAGGAGGCAGGGAGGGGATATGCCATTAGCCGTGGGGCTCATTCCCGCCTACACCCACGCACCAACACCCCTCCCCCCTCGACGCAGAGCCTGCCTTATTAGGGCCTGCGCTTTCTCTGCCCCCACACCGACCTCCTCTCTCTCTGTCCCCCTCTCTGCACCCTAAGCAACCCCTTCCAATTTGGCCAAGTGCAGAACAACCAGCCTGCCCCTTCCTGCCGCTATAAGCTTGACCTTTTTAAAGTAGCCTCGTTAGTGAGGCCTGAGGGATGGCTGAGGGTTTGCCTGATTAGACGGGCGTGAAGGGAGGTAAGTAGAGCGAGGGATAGGAGAATCTAGAAGGAGACATGGGCTATCTGCTGTTCTTGGGCCTGATGACGGTGGTGTTCACGGTGGGCGCTTTCGCAGCCTCCTACTTCATCCACGCCTAGACACCTCTCCCTCAATGCACATCGAAATCAGCCGTAAGCCACTCCACAATTCCTGGCAAAAGTAAATTACCATTTGGACCCTCAGAAAACCAGTTGCCCTTCTATTTTGGCTTAGCTAGGAAGCCCCAGCACAGGTAATGCCATGCTTAGCTCAGATGCAGTAGGGAAATAGTGCGCAGTTGGTGAGTAGAGAAGGGGCGGTGTGTAGTCGTTCTCTGACTCCCTCCCATGGCCCAGGCCACGTCCCCCATACCTACGCACACCTGTCTGCCTCCATCGCCCCTCTGCCTTCTCCCAGGGAAGGAGTGAGACACACGTGTGCGGGAGATGCCGAAGAAGAAGGCTTCGCCGGCGGCCACCAAGACCTCCGCGGAAGGCGCCAGCGCTCTCTCCGCCGCCCTGGAGGAGGAGGAGGCGGAGGAGGGGACGAAGACGGAGGAGAGGAAAGAGGAGCCTCGCCAGGAATCGAGTAATGAGGAGGATGAAGGCCCTTCCACCTCCCTCGCTAGCCTACCACTGGCTGCCAAGCGCATTTACCACTCCTTCACCTTTCTCGGTGCACTCTAGAGGCCCTCCTCCTCACCCCCTCCACCCCTAATACCAGCTCAAACCCCTCCCACCCTCCACCTCGCCCCGCTTAAGAGCCTTTGCTTGCGTGCCCTGTGCTCCAGGATTTGCTCCCTGCTTTCTCCTTCCTGGTACTGCCGGGGCGTTTAATGGCGGTCTGACAAATCTGGATGGAAGGGCCTAAGGCTTAGCATTAGAGGCCAGACTCAGTCAGCTCCCTTTTCGCCTGGCGTCCGAACTAACAGCTCTGACAAGGCTTCCAGTTCATTGCCTCTCCAATTCTTCACAATGGGTCTATCCAATGGGCTGGGGCGGTGCTCTGTTGATGGAGCGGGTGAGTGGAGGAGGCGTTGGTGTTGCAGCGGACGAGGCGGACGCATTCTTCGCCAACGAGGGCGGCGGGGCCACCAACGGCAGCGCTGCCAACGGCCAGGCCCCCGCACTCAGCCCTGAGGAGCGAGAGGCCCTCACCAACGAGCTCCAGAAAACCGAGGACGAGATCAACACCCTGCGACAGGTTCATTCCTTGCCCTGGCTGAATATGATAGACTAGGGGATGGGAAGAGTGATGAGTGCAGGTTCTGCAAGCGCGTCTGAAGCATGCGGGAGAGCTGAAGCGTAAGCTGGGCCTCACACCCTGGGGCGAGTTCTCCCACGACCTCCACTCCGGCCTCAAGACCATTCGGGAATCGCCAGCGTAATGCCTCTCCTTCCCGTCTCATTCCATGCCATCAAATTCTCCGCTCCTTGAAGATATCAGAAAACGACGGAGGCGGTGAGCCAGGGGGCGGGCGTGGTGACCTCCAAGCTGGGCGCACTCAAGAACAGCCCAGCCTTCAAATCCTTTGGCGAAACCGTCGGCAACGCCTACACCAACGTCAAGGTTCTTCTTCTCCTTCAAACTTCCCCTTTGTCTCATCCTAACTATCCATTCTGAGCCTTCCTAACCGGGTTGCTTAGACGGATGCCTTATTTTCCATGTCAATCATGAGCCGGGGTTGACTAACCGCTTTCACTGCCCGTCTTTGCAGAAAAGCGCCTCTCAGGTAAGCCTGCACCTCAAATCTGTCGCCCTGCACCCGCTTCCCAGTCTACCATATCACTGGCCCCTCCTCAAATTGCCTCTGACAATCAATTTGATGTCCTTGTCCTTCATTTGCGCCTAACACAATCGAAATGTTGGCGAAAAACAGTGAAAGCTTGAATTGGAGGCCAAAATTGCGGCCTCCACCTCCATGCAGAACTTCACCGGACACCACACGACCAATCCCAGCACACCCGGCGACGAGCACCCACCCGCTGCCCCCCTTTCCTAAGGCCAGTCTTTCCTCACAACCTCCTTCCCGCATTCCCCTCTCTTCTTTCTCACCTGTCCACAAACAATGGCCTCATTATTTATCCATTCGCTGAGGGCTTTTTTGCCAAAACATGGCATTGTTCCCAGCCCTTCTCTACTGGGCGTTGTCCTGTACCCCACTGGTTATCAGTCCTATCTTGAAAAGACCCCTTTTATTTCTTCTACAGTGAAGGTGATCAACTTGTGGTTTTCTTTTCGCACCCTGTGCTTAATAAGCCCTGAGAAACGCGTACCTATGAGCTACCCACTCTGATCTATTGCATCTTCCAAAGTATTCTTGGTTGTCGATAAACCCCAATCTTTTGTTCATTTTCCATTCCAAACAACTTAAATCAGCAGAAATGTGCTGAGAATTAAAGGAAATCATGGCAACAAATGGCAGTTCATGCTTTCAGTAAAAAAAAAATGAAGCACCCGGAATCGAAGCTCAGAAAGGCAAAATTGCCCAATGCCAAAATATGGCGAAATAACAAAATGCCAAAATAGGCATTGACATTCCAAATCAACAGCGGGTAAAATGGGCAAACTGCTCCGAAGCTTCAGCTTTACTTTTTTCGTTTCTGAAAGTAAAATGACAGATGTAAAAGGCGGGGCGGGTGAAAAAAGAGAGGCGGAACCTTGCGGGAGGATAGAGAAGAAGGGTAGCGGCAGTTGGGGGAACCGCACTTGCAGTCAAACTCCATCCGCTTACGCTTGGCCTTCCAGTAGTCGGGGCCATAGTCGTAGCTGGCAAGGAGAAGGGAATTGATGTTGATAATAAGCTGCGTGCAAGCTGACCAGAGTTCGGAGCCGGCGGGGATGTCTTCTAGGGCGAATAGACAAACGTGAGGGAAGCGCTCGTCCTCATGGTCCCAAAACACGTGAACCTGCAGACCGTCCCTCTGCTTGGTCGTGCTTATCGCCTCATTCGAGCATACATGTTTCGAGAGGAATGGGCCGATGGAATGTACAGATTGTTTAGTTGATGATAGGAAGTGAATTCGTCTTTGAAGTACCGGGTGGAGGTTGGGGGCGCAGGAGTGGTTGACGAAGCGGGCGACGTTGCCGTATTTGGAGGCGTCGATGACCCAGCCATCCTGAAGAACTCCATGATGGGATGGGAAGGGAGGCTAAAGGTGAGGGAGCCTGAGTCCGGAAGAGGTAGGAGTCGTCGTCGCAGTGTCTGGCTGTCTCGTAGGACATCAGCTGGCCGGCGTACTCAAACACAAAGACGCCCTTCCCCAGCGCCTCCAACGTTCGCACACCCCAGCCACGCTCCGCCGTCCGAAACACCTCCACTGAGCACCTCAATCCCTCCCATTTTTACGCCTTTCCCATCCTACACAACCTCTTGCATACCTGAGGCCCTTCTGAGCCAAGCGATTGGGGCAGGCATCCGTGTGGCAGCCGCACAGCTCCCCGCACTCCACCACATTCTCTGATCCCCCCGCACCATCATTCATTTCCCTTCCTTCTATTTCCCCCCTCTTGTACTGCCAACCGTTGTGGGTGCCGGAGCGAAGGGTACAGGGGCAGCGGCCACTTCTGCAGTCATCTACGCAGTCGCAGTGCTGAAAGCAGGCAGCTCTAGTCCCAGCGTTGGTTGAAAGGAGGCTGAGGAGAACGTTGCGCTTGAGCTGTATGTCGCTGGATGGGAGATGGCTCTGGATGTACTTGAACTGGGGCGGCAGTTGGGCCTCGTCCTGGTCGTTGCGCAGCGGGACAGCCACCTTCTCGCGGCCATTCGTCACATCACTTTCAGCCAACACACTGGTTTGGATCCTTTCACCCTTCTCCATTGCGGGCGCGCGGGCGGCAAGAGGAGAGCAGAACGAGCGCAAAAAACCCCCCCCCCAGCGCAAAGAGAAACCGCGGAGAACCCGCACTCGCAGGATCTAGGGAGCGCGCCGAGGCGATCCGCCGCAGAGAACCCTCACGCCGCTCCCGACAACAACCCCACCCACTCGCGCCACCAGCAACCAGACCCCCCCCTGCAAAAACGCTCACACTGCAGAACAAGAGCAGCACAGCTCAGACTCAAACAAGTCCACATTCCGAGATCAAAATTCTCTAAAACATTCAAAACATATCCAAAAACGTCAAATCACAATTCTAAAAAACAAACTCTATCAAATCCAAACAGAAATAACACTCTCACTACATCAGATGAAACCTCACATCAGAAACTCTAAATGAATAGACAGACTAACAGAGTAGCTATAGCATCCGATCTCTCGAATCAGCCTCTTCTCTCTTAGAAGAGACTAGCCTCCGTGATACCCCTCACCTCCTCACCCAGATCTCTACTTCTACCACCCTCTCACCCACCATAGCATTAACCCCTCCCACAATTCATTCTCACCCAAAAAAAAACAACCCACAAACCCAAATACCAAATCAAGCTGCTCCAGCGGAAAACTCACCCGGGTTCCAAATTTGGACGAGAACGTCATCTGCCAAATTTCCCGCCCTTCCACCACCGTACTCAAAGGAAGCGAGAGAGCGTTAACCTCATGTTGAAAGCGCTTCAGGTGAATGACCAGGACCTCGGGGAGGGCCAGCAGTTTGCAGGACTTCACTCCATTTTGCTGCCTATGCCTGATGAGCGTTGAGGGTCAGGGCAAGGGTTGGAAGCAGAAAGAGGAAACATCTTGCATTTGTCGCAGGAGTACATATCGTCGCCGCGCAAGTGATCAGGGCTGAAGAAGGCGGATAGACAGTCTCCGAGGTCCACGCTGGGCCAGCCAATCCCGCTCTTGGCCCAGGTTGCCCAGCTCCAGAGCCACTCCGTCCATCCCACTCCTCCGCCCCCCGCGGCTCCTTCCCAGCCGCCGCGCTCTCTGCCAGGACTTGGGATCGGCAGCGACAGGTCCTGGCAATCCAGAGCCCCTTGGGACCCTAGGTAGGAGATGAGGAAGGGGAGAGATATATACCTGGAATGCCTCTTCGGTGGCGGATAGGGCCTTGCAGGTGAGGCACTGGACGCGGCTGATGAGGCGCCCATCGAAGACGTCGGTGACGATGCTGTGGTAGGCCGGGAGGCGCTGCTTGCTGCTGCGCGCCCGCTTACGCTCCGAAGGCGATGGCGGCCTCCACGCCCCTCCTCATCCTCCTCCTGGCCAGCTTTCCGAGCTCATTCGCGCCCCACCCTGAACCTCCTGTCAATGTTGTCTGCAGGGCTGACGCACGGGGCAGAAATGCCAAACAACGCGCAATCTAGCCATTGGCCCCACAGCCCTGCCACTGCCCCCTGAGTATGGCTTGACTGCGGGCATCCAGAAGGGCCTGTGTCTTGTCTATACTATTGTGATCTTTATATGGCTCAATGTTGATAATAAAATTCAATGCTACCTTTTCTACCACATGAAACATCACCAGTTGAGTCATGCAAGTAGCCACCGGGCACGTGAGACTCCATGACATATGTTATTCCTGCTCCATGGCAAGCCACCGCAGGAGCAATGGACAATGTCCACTTTCTACCTCACTCACCACAACTGAAGGTGGAGCAATTTGGTGAAATCCAATCCATTCTTCTTCTGAACAGCGGCAGTGGTGGCCTAGGGTTTCTGTGCGCATTTTCTTGAGCATGTAGGGGCGCGTGTTGGGAACAATTGAGCGGAGGAGAAAAGTGACAGTCGCTGAAGCATGGGTAGAGGAGCGGAAAAGGCTAATGGAATACTGCAAATGCAAGTAGCGCAGCTCTGGGGCCCAACACAGCTCCGAAATCAGCCACAACTTCAGCCCAGCCAAAAGCATAGCTGCTGTCCAGCTGCTAAAAGGGTGAGTGTGGGTGGGTCGGAACGATGAGTGATGCTTTCAGGTGGTAGTGGAGAAGGCGAGGGTTGGATGCTGGATTAGTTCCGCTCAAGTGATTACTCTAATGGCCCTGGCCAGCCAGCCCCTTGTGCGTAAATGTTTAGAGGTAGAATTGAAGGGGGAAGGAGGCAGGGGTTGAAGGGGTGGGCGCAGAGAGAGGGAGGGAGGGTCTCTGGCGGGGACATGCGCCCCTTTTGCGCTCCCCCTTTTGTACTCCTCCGCAGCTATGGAACTTCTTATACCTCTCCTGGCCTTCTCACCCTTATCTGCGCGCCCTCACTCTCGCCCCAAACAGCCTCCCTCCACTCCTGGAACAGCCCAAAGCTGCCCTCTCACGCTGATCAAGCAACCCGAGCCTCCAACTCCCCCTTCACCCTCCCTTCTTCTCCCTCCCTTTTACCTGGCCGCCTACCCAGGCCTACCTCTATATCCACCACTACCAGCTCTTCTCCCTTCGCTTCACCTCCCCCCGGCGCTATTAGGGCCAAGGATGGGCAGAGAATCAGGAGAAGGAAGAGTAAGAATGAGAAAGGGTTGCGTCAGGAGGAGGATGGGGGGGGGGCAGAGGGAGGAGTGGAAGCTTTCGCCTAATGACAAAGAAGTCTTCATTGAATGCTTGGTTAAGTTAAATTCAAAGCAATGTTTGAACGGAGCTTGACCCGTGAATAGATTGGCAGAAAGCCAAGTATTGAAAGCCCCAATCTTTTACTCCGATGAGAAAATGCGGAAAGTGACAGCAGACGAAGTGAGCAATAAGCTGGCTCGGAAACGCGAAACAGACCCGCAACACAAATAGCTGACAAAAGTGCTGCTGCACAGAAATTGGAAAGAAACTGGAGGGCCAAAATGATGGAAAGCTTGGCTGATGGAGAACATGTGGTGATCGGAGAGCACAACAAATAGAAGGCGCACAAATAAATACGAGACTAGCCTACTCTGGGAGGCACGGAAAAGCACATTGGCAAAAGCTGACTCCAATTGCAGACCTGATGGCTGAAGATGGGCTTGCACAACAAAAAAGAATGCGCACAAAAATTGCCAGTGAGAAGAGCAGCGCAAAGAGATGGAATGGCCAGCTTACAGGGCCCTATGGTAAAAAACCCTAATTTTTGAATTTCTGCTTTGGGTGTATACAGATGGTTGTAAGGTTGGTTTAAAAGTATAAAATAATAGTAGATGATTTGAAAATAACAAAAATCACTCAAAATTGGCACATTTTCATGCAATATCTTTATCCCAATGGGTGGGAACAACCTGCGCAGAAGTGAGGAGGCTCTGCAAGACCAAGGCGTTCCAATTTCAGATCAGGCCACCACATTTTCCTCATTTGGCCTCGCATTTGACATTGCGCTTCTACCAACATCACACCAACTGTCTGAAACACCCAGGAATTCCGAGCTTGCTTCAAAGCCACACTTCACCATCCAAGAGCTGAAAGAGGCTCTGATCTGGAATTGGGACGCCTGGGTCATGCAAAGCTTTCTCAGTTCTTTGCAGGTTCTTTGCACCCATTGAGATAAAGTTATTGCACTAAAATGTGTCAATTTTGAGTGGTTTTTTATTTTCAAATTATCTACGATTATTTTATGCTTTAAAACAACCTTATAACCATCTATATACATCCAAAGCAGAAATTCAAATATTAGGGTTTTTTACCATAGGGCCCTGTATTCCTAGAACTATATCACTTTGGCAAAAGCTGACTACACAACACAGACAGCAGAAGGGAAGCAAAAGGCCAATAAGACGAAAGAAGAAGAAGAACTGGGGCCTAGGCTATTCTAGTCTGCGGCTAGACGAAAGAAGATGGGTGCGAAGTCTGCGTCCCCCTGCTCCGCTTCCACCTCCCCAGTCTTCAGCAGCTCTGCAAACCCATCCTCCCTCTCAGCCTAGTTTCCAACCACTTCCCCTCATTCTTCTTGGCAGCTGAGCTGAGATGAGAGAGAAAAAGGGGTGAACCGAGGAAGGAAGCGAAGGTCTTGACAGCCGCGGGTCGGCTGGCGGTTGCCTCGGGGGCGAAGTGGGTGAAGGGCAGGCGGCTGCCGCCCTCCTCGGCCGGGAACTGCTGGAGTAGGTTGGCGGAGGCGGCGTCGCGCTGCTGCTCCTGGTCCGTGATGTAGCCGACCTGGAAGGTGTCCAAGGCCCCGGCCTCGCTCATCTGCCCTTCCTCTGCGGCGCCGAGGGTGGAGTGGGGAAGATGCAGAGTGGAGGCCCCTTCCAGCGTCGGTTGCGCCGACATCATCTGCTCCTCCAGCGGCTCCTGCTCCGGCGGCGTCCAGTCCAGCGTCGGCTGCTCGTTCATCACCCACGGATTCTCCGCCTGTACCTCTGCCCAGGTCCGCGGCTCCTCTGCTCGCTCTTCAATGCCATTCTCCTATTTCTCCCAACTGGAAGAGGATGAGGAGGATGGGTGGAACCTTGGACACCCAGCTGCCAGGCCTCAACGAGCTGCTCGTCCAGGAGGCTGGAGGGCTTCAGACTGCGGCTGTCCCAGGCCCCGTCACTGCCGCGCTGCTTCAGCTGCTGTAGTAGGATGCGGGATGGGATGGAGTTGGCCGTGGACTTGAAGACCTGTAGAGGGATGGAGCCTGAAGTTAGTAGAGGAAGAAATGAAAGTAGAGAGAAGTGAACGGAGTCGATGAGGTGGCGTTGGTGGTCGCGCTGCTCTCGGCGCAGGAGGGACTGGCTGCGCTCCTTCTCGTCGCGGAAGACGATGTCAGAGTAGCTCTGGATGGCCTCCCGAAGCTGGCTTTTGCCGATCTTGGGGTTGGGGTCGTGGAGGAGGCGGACGGGCGGCGACGGCGACGAGGCGGCTGTGGCGGTGGCATGTCGGCGGCGTCCTGGATGGAGTCCAGCTGGATGGCGATGGACGTTAGGGGAGGCTGTTCTGGCGGGGCAGGGGCGACGGTGTGATCAGCGTCGTCGGGAGGCGGAGTGAGGGAGCGCGGAGGGGCGTTGGGAGCCTCGGAGCCGCTGGAGCTGCTGGTGGGAGCCTTGGCGGGGGACTCCTGCTCTAACACGCGCTGCTTCCCCACCTTGCTCGGCCTGCAGCAACCCAGCAGGGTTTATTGCCTAGAGAGGGATGGAGTAAAAGGAAATGAGGGAGGAAGAAGAGAAATGGAAAACAGCTGAAGGTCGGCGTCGAAGGCGCGAAGTTCCTCTTCGTTGGGCGGAACGAGGTCCTCCTCCACAGGGCGCTGGTCGAAGGAGTCCACGGAGGAGGCGGCGAGGGGCGGCAGGAACTCGGCCCTAGTGATGTCCTCCAGATGGGCCTGGTGAAGGGAGGCTTTCTTCTGCTTCTCTGACTCTGCCGACTTGTCCGTGGACGTCTGGAGAATCTCCTCTTCCGTCAATCATCGAGAAAGATATGTATTAGTAAAACATTGTTAGTTTTATTAATACATGGAGAGAAGACTTCATTAATCGTTAAATGACCCATCGGGACAAGTTGAAAAAGGTGACCTCAGAAAACATTGCCATTCTTGCTCAGTTTAATATATTTTGATGCGGTTTTCTCTGAGGATAGTGCAAGAAGCTTGACCATTACCCAAAAAACGTAAAGCATGATATGACTGGCAGGTAAAAGTCTTGCTGGCACCCGGGGGCCACTTTTTCCCCCCCACTGGGAAAGGGGAAATTCTCTTTTCTCCTCTATGTGTTTGGAGAGCCTTTCTCCCCCTGGACCTTTCTCAAACAGGCCGAAGGAGAGGCTGGAAAGGCCAACAGAAGAAGAACACTCTTAACTTCCGAATTTCCACTTCCCTCTTACTATCCACCCCCCAAGAAGACCCCCGCCTTCACACCCACTCTCCACACCCCCCTCTCTCCTCATCCCCCCTGACGGGAGGGAGGGAGGGGCGGCAGAAAAACATCACATCCGCCGCGCCGCCCAGACCCCCAGCCGCCGACCGCCCCCCCCCCCCCCCCCCCCCCCGCCCCCCCCACCCCACCCCCAGAGATAGGACTTTATTTTTTTAGGCCAATACGACAAAATAAATAACATGAAAAAATTTGAAATTTTTAATACGACAAAATACGAAAAAAATACGGCAAAAATATAATTTTTTTCCATTTTTCCACCAAAACTGTTGTGTGAAGGCCTTATTTGCTTCTGTACATTGTTTTTTTTGCTTCTGACCGTTCGAAACTCTCCTCTCCTTCTTGACTGAGACCCCAAAAGGCAACAAAATTGACAAAAACAGTGACTTTGAAGGCTTTGAAGCAAAGTAGCACCTGAGAAAGTAGCATAAAGCTAAACAAGGGCGATTATATGCCAGAAAGAAGGCAATGTAGTAGAAGAGGGGCTTGGCAAGGCCAATAGGCACTCAAAACTGAAAGAGGCTTCAAAGGAGACTAGCTGAGGAGAGTATTTGAGAGGGGCAAAGGGGCTCAATGGTGACGGGGCAGGATAGGGGGTGGGCAGTTGACGGGGCTAGTGTTCGGGGGATGGGGGGTGGGGGACCTTGAAGACGCTGTCGGAGGTGGAGTCCGGGGAGGGCGGGAGGCGGCCGAGCTCGGACTTGGAGTTGTCCTTGTCGCCGTCGGAGCTGGTGGAGTCGTTCTTGTCCCCGTCGCCCTTGCCGGCGTGGCTGTGGAGGAGCATGGAGATGCTGACCTTGCAGGGGCGCTTGGCTGCGATCGTCTTACGCGCCCATGAGCCTAGGCAAAGTTGTGATTGGAAATGGGAAAAGGGAGGATGAAGGGGGAAGAAGCAACCGCTCTTGCGCTTGGTGGGCTTGTTGATGACGGGGGTGGAGGGCTGGATGACGGGCGTGGGGTCCTCCGGGTGGGCCTCTGGCTTGGCGTCCTCGTAGCCCTCGTCGATCGGCTCCGTCTTGATCACGTTGACCGCCTCCATCTTGTTCTCCTTGATGTTCCAGGCGTCCCCGCATCCTCCACCGCAGCCTCCGCCGCAGTCGTCCTCCTCGCTGTCCTGAGCCTTCTCCTCGCCGGCGAGGGCGTCCTGAGCCTGGGCGGGGGCCTTGAGGGGCTGGACGTTGTCCTGGTTGAGCTGGGCGTCCTCTTGAGCGGGGGCCAGGGCCTGCTTGAGCTGGGCGTCCTCCTGAGCCGGGGCGGGGGCCTGGTAGGGCTGGTACGGAGGGGAGGGCGGTGGGATGTCAGCCTCGGAGTCGGTGTCCCGCTGCTCCTCGGAGTCCGTGTCCCCAAAGACGGCGTCCTTGAGCTGCTTGAGGGTCTCCTCGGCGTAGCGAAGGTTGTCGTTGAGGCCGTAGAGAGCGTCGTGGGCGACTTCCAGGTTCCCCTGGGCCTCCTCTAGGTGGAGCTGAAGCTCGGTGAAGCTGCTGCGTCCGGACATCTTGCTGGGGCTGGCTCTTTCTCTCTTCTCTCCTTTCTACTCTCAAGTCTCACAAACAAAGCGAATGAGGCAATGGATAGGACTTGGGGGCAAGGGGGCTGGGAGGGGGCATGGCTGGTCCATTCTCTGCTGCAATATTCAGCGAGTACTAGACACTTGGTGAGTGGAACGAAGGCGTCGTCAGCCTGACGAAAGGCGCAACAGTGACTTTGCCTTCTTGCTCCTTGCTTGCCTGCTGTTGCACCTGATTCAGGGGCTGGGACGATACTACTGGGCCATTGGCCAGTACCTACTAGGCCTAGTGTCTGCCATTTTGCGCATTTTTTGGTTGCATGGCAACAATCTATTCCTCTTTTTTTT